>JANHGN010005860.1:0-18826 GCA_024605025.1 Megaceryle maxima | reverse complement strand
AATATCTTTATTAATGATCTGGATGAGGGGATTGAGTGTACCCTCAGTAAATTTGCAGATGACACCAAGCTAGGTGGATGTGTTGATCTGCTAGAGGGAAATGAAGCTCTACAGCAGGACCTAGACAGGTTAGATCAGTGGGACACTGTTAACTGCCTGGGATTCTACAAGGTCAAGTGCCAGGTCCTGCACTTGGGTCATAACAAGCCCATGGTAAGCTACAGTCTTGGGGATGTGTGGTTGGCAAGCTGCAAGTTGGAAAAAGACCTGGAGGTATTATCGATAGTTGACTAAATACGAGTCAGCAGTGCGTGCAGGTGGCCAAGAAAGCCAATGACATCCTGGCTTGTATTAGAAACACTGTGGCCAGCAGGAACAGGGAGGTGATCATCCCCCTGTACTCAGCACTAGTGATGCCACACCTTGAATGCTGCATTCTGTTCTGGGCCACTCACTCTAAGAAGGACACAGAAGTGCTGGAGCGTGTCAAAAAAAGGGCAATGAGGCTTGTGAAGGTCCCAGAGCACAAGTCCTATGAGGAGCAGCTGAGGGAGCTGGGATTGTTTAGTCTGGAGAAGAGCAGGCTGAGGGGAGACCTTATCTCTCTCTACAACCACCTGAAAGGAGGTTGGAGCAAGAAGGAGGACAGCCTCTTCTCCCTTGTGACATGTGACAGGACCAGAGGGAATGGCTGCAAGCTGCACCAGGGGAGGTTTAGGCTGGATTTTAGGAAACATTTCTTTACTGAAAGGGTTATCAAACATTGGAATGGTCTGGCCAGGGCAGTGGTGGAGTCACCATCCCTCGAGGCATTTAAATGGTGTGTGGACCTGGTGCTCAGGGACATGGTTTAGTGATGAGCTTTCAGTGTTGGGTTAAAGGTTGGACCAAATGATCTTGAAGGTCTCTTCCAACCAAAGACATTCTGTGATTTTCATCCCTTGCACCCTTCCCTCCTCTTTACAGATACTCTACAGATTTAAAAGCCCAAACAAATTCAAATTAGATCTAACAATGTCATAAACATCAAACCCACCTGATTGCTTCTGTCACAAGTACATGCAGTAAAAAAACCAACTCTTTCCAAAAATACACCTTACCATCAAATCGAACGCGAGGCCTTTCCAAAAACATTTCCCTCCAAGAGGCGTATGGAACAAGCTTATTGCAGCTCCTGCCCCATATTTTCAAACAGACTTGATGCCAGATTTCTGGATCTCTAGTGAAAAGGAGAAAAAAACAAACCACATAATCTTCCTGCAAACTTTGGTTAGCTTTTATATATCAAAGTAACACACTCCGTTATTTAGTTTGGATGAAACTGAAAGGAACTTTCTTGAACAACAATAACTCATAATTTAAAATCATTGACCAATTTACTTAATCCTGGAGTATCTGAAAGCCACTTCCTCCTCCCAGTGTAATTCAAGAACACAGTGCCATTTTCAGACAAGTACAGAACAACAAACTTGCAGCAGCCGGTCACTTCGCTGTGTAGCCATATGAGGATGACAACAACAGATAGTATTTTGGAGATCTTGCCACTTTGACTTTCAAACAAGGCAGAGCAAGTAAGACAGCAGTATTTTTTATTACAGTGAATTAATCCATCTAACATACCATTTAGTGGTGTATTCCAAAGCTGATTAGCAGTGTGAGGAAGAGAACATGAAATTTGCCATGGAAAGAAAAAGCAAGACATAGTCCTACATGTACAATTTAGCAGACTTAAAGCAAAAAGCCAACACAGGCAGTTTTGCTCTATGGATTTATTATCCACCTCTAGATACTGTTTACATGTTCCTGAATGTAAAAAAAAAGCTTTTTTCTTCCTCAGAGCAGAGAGAAGTTTCACTCTAGATGTTTCTAGTTTCACTCTACAATACCTGGCGCAAATGTAAAATCCTCGACAAACAAGAGATAATTGTTCCAACGATCTTAGGTCCAAGTCACTCGAAACCACCCATCGGAAAATGTACATTAGTACTTCCATAGGCAACACTGCAAAGAGAAAAGAAATCCTAGTTACATAGTAACCTGTAAATCAACAGGTTATCTGTAATTCCAGGTTTGACTATTACTGAAGATCTGACTTCCATATAAAAATCCCACTTTTTCATGTTGTAGCCAGATGCCAGGGGAAAAAAAAAAAAAAAAAAAAATCTTTAATTTAAAAAAGCCACTATACTTTAGAAAAAAAAGTCACATAACAAAAGAAGGAAAACCAAGAACTGAAAGTGCACTATGGTAAGATGATAGTATAAAACAGTTTTAGACCACAAAAATCCAAAACTGTTGAATGTTACACCAAAAAGTTTATATATACAATGCTTATCCACAGTGCCTGTGAAGCACTATTTTCTCCAAATGGACCTTGTGTGTAACATAACCTCCAACCATACTGCTTTTGCATGGCAAGCTAAATAAGCTCAGATCCAGTTCAGTACTGGATAGAAGATCCTAAGAGCAACCTATCTACTATGAAATTTATATTATATCATTCTGTATTTTGTGGTAGAGGTCCAGGGATTGAAAATGGTATCACACAGCATTGCTGTGTTGAAAGACTTTTTCTAATATAATACAGAACAATGACAGAATCCTCATCAAAGCACCACATATAATAATTTTCCTAGCATTATAAGTACAGTGAGAAAGCTCCAAGAAATTAAGCCAGTAATCTTTCTAGTAACTTTCTGCTTCCCTAAGTCTTCTCTGTTGTTTCAGCTGGGTATAATCTCATTTACTAATCTTATACCATCAGGAATTACACTTCATTTATTTTTAACTACTGCTGCTTTCCAGTGCCTACGGCTTGAATTGTATCGCCACACGCACTTAAGACTTGCTGATTTTACTCAGTGTAACTGTTCCAAGATACAAGGGCGAAAACAGCTGAGCAGCACAAAGGTACATCAAACAGTAACTGTCTGTAAATACATTCCTTGAGCAGAAAAGAGATCAGGTCAAGATTTCCAAGAGCAACTGATAATTCAGAATGCAAACCACGCACGCTTTAGAGGCATCTGATTTTAAGAAAGTTCATAGCTTGTATACACTCTCTAGAATTTAGATCTCATAAGAAGTCTCAGGATGACTGTCCTAGAACTGAAGCACCAGAAATCATTAACCTTCAAAAGCCTTTCTAGCCATGGTACAGAGTTTTGCTGAACCTGAAAAATACATTTATTGTAAAAATCTGTTAAGAGAATCAAACAGGAAATGCAAAGATGCATACTCTCCACAGAACAATACTCTCTCATTCCCACTGAGGAATTGTAATAAATACTTGCAAATTAAACCAGAAAATCCCACATTTCACTTTTTCAAATACTAACTGGAAGAAAAACTGAAATACACTTACTTCAGCAAATCTATTCCTAGATGTTGTTAATTCTGAACACAACTGATCCTGAAAAAATCTGCTTAGTAGTAGTACTACATGGAAAAGCTTGTGCAATAAAGGCAAAGTCATCTATAAGAAAAAGATCTGTTTAGCTAGTTGACGATGTTTTTTCCTTTACATCTAACTGTAAAAGTAAATAAATAAATACTGTGTACATTTCTTTAAAGGTGGCTTTACACTGAAGGAGACAAATGTTTTAATAGAGTGAAACTCCTCTATAAATTCTGCCTCTGAACTCGTACAGTGTACCTTAACTCGTACCTGAGATATGGGTCTGGCTGACATCAACCTCAGGTTGACAAAGTTTGACTGAAGATTCCTGAAGAGTTAACTGCTGTTGGAAATCCGACAGGAGATCAGCCATTTTGTCCTCCTCTTTGTTATCCTCAACACTAGAAAAGGGAGAATGCCAACACTGATATTGGATGACACATACCAAAAGATGTCCTTATCTTGACATTGATCCACTGTCTTACCTTTGTTCAATACAGTTTTTTCCTGTCTGTTTTTAAAGTATCTTATTTCATCATATGATGAAAAAACTACTGCAATCTTATCAAGTTCATTTAGATTTTGCCAGAATCCATCTGACAGTAACAACATTTTTTTTTTTTTCCTTCCAATTCCAGTTTCTTTTTGGACTTGAGAGTTTGCTGTTCATTGATTTTAGTGAAGTCACTGAAGAACTGCTTAACACCACTAAAAGACAAATCTCATCTTTTATTTTGTCTAAGATAAGCCATATGCAGGAAATGAACTACCACTGACAGAAAGTTTTATTCCTTGTCACAATGTAGTATATTGAAAACAATTATTTTTTTATCTATTATTTTTTACTCCTGTGTTATCCGCTGATGAGTGTTCCTCAGTAGGTTTATTCCTCAATAATGCAAAAAAACTCCCTTTCCTTTAGGAAAATGACATTTTCTCAATTCTGTAAATAGGCAGATATAAAAAATTTCAGGAGCAAAAACAAGCTAGCAGAACAGAAACAATACACTTGCTACTCGTCAGTAACCTTGAAGGTTAAATAATCCTTCAAGGTTATTAAGTGATAAAAGAACATTACCACATTAAAAAAGGAGTTATAGAATTAAGTTGTATGTCGTAATATGTTCCTTTAATACGTGCACGCTTACTTGAACCAAGTAACCACAAACTACTCAATTCTCCTTGATCTCATCACAAAACACTTTCTTTCCTCTGACTTGGAATATAAACTAGTCAAGGGATCTTCCTGTCACTTTTTAGTAGTATTCAATTCTACTCTAAACCAGCTACATAGAATGAGCTGAGAATATAAGCAAGCAACTAGCAAACTTACCAATGGGTTTTGAAGCATTATAGAGAAGACAGTTCTGTTTGGACCTGTCATAACTAAGACTATGATAAAATGTTGTACTGAACATACTTTATTTTGTTTAATGTGATGGCCAGTCCTAGTACCTACAGGCCACACTTTGTAAATTCTTTTTTCAAATGTAATCATGCAATTTGCCTTTTCTCACTAAAATTGCATGAAACGCCTACAACAGTAATCCACAAAGTGGATCACAACTAGAATCTCTTGAAAAAACACATCTTTAAAGATATTGCTTTTAAACAACAGCTGACAGTACTGGCTTTTCCCCCTGCACTGTCACATAGTGCTGGGGACAGCAAACAACATTTACAAAATTGAAAGAAAATTCAAAGAACCACAGAATCATTTAGGTTGGAAAAGACCTTTAAGATCATCAAGTCCAACCATAATAATGCCACCACTAAACCATGTCCCTCAGCATCCCCTCCATGTGCCTTCTAAATACCTCCAGTGAGAACTCCACCGCTGTCCTGGGCAGCCTGTTCCAATGTTTTATGACACTTTCTGTGAAGAAGAAATTTTTCCTAATATCCAACCTAAACCTCCCCTGGTGTAACCTGATGCAGTTTTGTCTTATCCTATAATTTGTTGCCTGGGAGAAGAGACTGACCCCCACCCCACTACAACCTCCTTGCAGGTTGTAGTTAGGTAGTTGCAGAGAGTGATAAAGTCTCCGCTCAGTCTCCTTTTCTCCAGGCTAAACAACCCCAGCTCCCTCAACCACTTCTCATAAGACCTGTGCTCTAGACCCTTCAACAGCTTTGTTGCCCTTCTTTGGACATGCTCCTGTACCTCAAGGTCTTTCTTGTAGTAAGGGGCCCAAAACTGGACACAGTATTCAAGGTATGGCCTCACAAGTGCTGAGTACAAAGGAACAATCATTTATCTACTCCTGATGGCCACACTATTTCTGATACAAGCCAGGAGGCTGTTGGCCTTCTTGGTCACACTGCTGGCTCATATTCAGCTGGCTGCTGACCAACATTTGCAGGTCCTTTTCCCTCAGGCAGCTTTCCAGCCACTCTTCCCCAGGTCTGTAGCGTTGCATGGGGTTGTTGTGACCCAAGTGAGAAACTTGGCACTTGGCCTTGTTGAACCTCATCCCACTGGCCTCTGCCTATCGATCCAGCCTGTCCAGGTCCCTCTGTAGAGCCTTTCTACCATCAAGCAGATCAACACTGCCACCCAACTTGGTGTCAGTGAGGTTTAATGGAGGAGAAAAAATGATGCTAAGAAAATAATTGTCCTGGGTTCAGTCTGAGTTAATTATCACCAGCAATTGCTGGCTCAATCAGTTGGGAGGGGCCACAGCTGGGATAAACAATCAAGCCAGCCAATGGGATATTCCATACCATTCTGAGTCATGTCCCTATAGGAGGGAAGGGCTGGCTGTGACTGTTTTCAACTTACTTTGGTGTGACCAGAGCAGGGAAAGTCAGCATCTGGGGAACAGGTAGAGCCTTCCTGGCTTTGACCGTTCATTTTGTATCTCATTTCATTAGTACTGTTGTTTTCTTCTCTCTTTGTGTTGTTTTATTAAGCTGTCCTTATCTAATATCTGGGATCTTACTGCCTCCCCACATCCCCTGCCCACCCTCCTTTCTCCTTCTCATCCCCCATGAGGGGGTGTGGAGGAAGGGGGGGGAGCTGTGGGTGAATTGCTGCCTAGTGTCTGGCTGCCAGCAGAGGTTAAACCAAAGATGATAATCTTAAAAAAAACCCAAGATTTTTATGTAACGGTATTTTTTTCTAGCACACAAATGCACAGTAAACTTTGTGTAGCAGTGTATTTGGAAACTAAAGTAAAAGATGTAAATAAAACACTTAGCTTATCTTACTCTCTTTTATATCGAGTCAACTATGGCATTGAAGCTGCACTGCCCTGGGGCAACAAGACTGAGCTAGGAATGTCATACAGACATGGTTGTACTTTCCTCTTCTATTCTCAGGCTTAAAAATCTTAATTTCTTGTAGCTATCAGCAGCATCTATAGTTGCTACCTGTAGGCCAGTGAATGGGAGGTTCTGTTTCATAAGTTTGTCTCCACTATGTTATCAGGGCTGTAGCAGAAGTTTTGGCACTAACCTGAATCCTGTCCCCAAACAAGTCTTGGGCTCAAGTGAGGCCAACCTTAAACTGCCACACATCTGGCGTATTAAGCCTGGGGCTATTCTGATGCTTGTAATGATGAAAGACTACAGAGAGTTTACAATCTATGAGCTTCTAAATGTACTGCTCTACTAATGGAAATGCTCCCATTTGGCTGTGTTAGCACATGAACAGTAGTATACTCCCTTGCTTAATTCTGATGCTTATTCCATGGTACTAAGCTTTTACTAAGTGATCTTTTTGCCATCTACAGTTTTGTAGATGATCCTAAATGTATAACTCATAAATGTGAAACTCAGAAATCAAAAGTAATGAAGTTTTTTTATGTAACAACATAACTATTTGTAATCCTTCCACTTGAATTTAACTACCTCCAAAGAAGCCTGTGACCTACTTGGAACTACAGTATAGAAAAGTCCTCCTTGGACTAATGCATCTGTAATCTTTGTATGCAGTCTGTTCAAATGAAAATAGACAAGCTTTCCAAATATTAGGAGACTTAAAACTGTGTATTGTATGTGCTTAAAAACAAAATTTCAGGTTTCAGTATTCCTATGCATTTAATTAGTAACTTTTCATACTTACCACCTCTTTCCAACTCCATCGCCTTCTGGGGACCGTGTATAGGTGATCTTAAACTCTATGTCAGGTACAAGCTGCATGGCTAGGCGATAAAACTTGATGGCTGAAAATACAAGTTTAAATATGTCTGATGTCTGTAGCTTATCAAAGCAAAGAATTTTCTTCAGAGAGATGGCTTCAGCTAAAAGCACTAAAAAGGTGGAAAAATACATTTGCCTAGTTAATATTATTTAGTGTAAACTGCTTAGGTTCTAATTTAGTACAGGAGAAACACATTCCGCACCTACTTTCAAAACTGAAAACTTCATGTATTCTTTCATAAATTAAGAGCTCTCTCAGATGTGTCTCAGCTTTTACAGATTTACTGTAACTACTACAAATTCAACTATGGAGTACAAAATTTTACATTAAAACATTACAAAGTTCTGATTTTCTGTTGCCCAGTACTTACAAAGCTTTCTCAACAAGCTGTAAAGATTTTAGGCATTATATTTGTAAATAACCATGAGGAACATGAAAGAGAATTTGAATGATGACACTAGAAACTTAAAATTCCTGCTATAGTACAGAATTCAGACATACACAACATTACAAAGGTGAGAAAGATCAACAGAGCATTTTTACAATTTTAAAACTTCAACAACAGACACAAAACATGTAAAGTTCACTGTGGCAA
Organism: Megaceryle maxima; assembly: GCA_024605025.1. Classification (NCBI taxonomy): domain Eukaryota; kingdom Metazoa; phylum Chordata; class Aves; order Coraciiformes; family Cerylidae; genus Megaceryle; species Megaceryle maxima. The sequence goes on along the minus strand of JANHGN010005860.1, from coordinate 10,690 downwards.
CAGAGTAAAACACATTCATATGAATGTGTTATGAACACATTCCTAACACTGAGGGTGAGGAACATGACTGGAGGAAAGTAGCCTTTTCAAAAAGCTGAATGTAGCAAGCACAAGAATATAGGCCATGAAGGAAAACCTGACAGATTAGGTTTCTTCCATCATGCAGTGAACAAACTTCTACCTTTAACACTCCAAAGATGCTACAAACACCGAGTAGAGAAATAGGCCTGGGAAAATCACCCTGTGTGAACAGTTAGTTAATCTGCAGAATGTCTGTCTTCTGAGTTAACTCTGTAGATCCTTAAGTGGATCCACTGTATGTACTTTCCATCTGTTTCAATACCTGCATTAAGATCATGCATGTATTTATGTCTCTTTGTATTGTATTTATGTCTCTTTGTATTCCCACATGATAATGGATCAGAGGGCAACTCTCCCTCAGTTTGGAGGAACACAAAATCCAAAATAAAACATCAGTGAGTGTAGATATCAGAATATGACATGCTAATGAGTCTGAGAAGGCTGAGTCCGGGCGATGTAAATGTTCTCATTTCCTTGAGCTCAAGGCAGGAACGGTGACTGGCAAGTACTACTCTTTGGCTAGTGAGGATGAGGAACATCAGCAGCCAGTTAAACAGAGATCAGTCTCAACCTGAGCATTTAATCTTGCAGCAAGGCCTGTACTCAAACATGAACAAGCTGCTGCACATAACTGTCTCACAAATGTCAGATATCAGCAGATTTCAGAAGTAGGCCGAAATGCCACTTGGATTCTGGTGACCTGGGCCAGGTCAGCAAATAAAAGCGTGGCCTGAAGACAGATGTCCCAACATGTGCTCTGTAATCTATCTGTGTCTGGCATAGGATCTAGTCCCTAAGGTCTCATACAGATATATGTGTAGAAACAGTTTAGTTTTGTTTCTTTAAGTCTCAAATCAAATTCAACTGAGAAAGAATGGATTCATATTTGTGCAATCTAGATGCCTAAAACACCTCTGTTAGCAGCAGAGAAATAGTAACATCCATGATTAACATAGAAGGAGTGGACTCAAGCAGTTGAAAATACCGCTCTCATTTTATATGCACAATGCTTAAATAGACTGCTTTCCTCACTTTTTTTGGTTTTTATTTACTTGGAAACTGTATGGAAGAACTTCACAATCTACTGCATGATTTCCTAAATGGTAGATTATGTATCAGAGTCAGTTCTGATGTCTTTCTACCACACACTTAATTCCACACCCAACACATAAAATACCTTAGCCTACAGTAATTGTGCCCTGTAAAAAACATGTAATAAATTAGAAACTGAAACAACTAATTTTACAACCTACTGAGGACCTGTATTTCTCTTGGTTCATTTGCCATGTGGAACAACCACCAGAAATCCCTTCCAAGGGAAGGACAGATCCCATGGGGGAGAAGAAATTTTGTATTCAACGGGTAGCTGAGTTCAGGAGCTTACAGAGTACTCTCAGTTTTGCATGTCTTGATCTGTTTTGCACCTGCACTTTAGCCAGGGCAGCTTTAACTCTAGTGGATGAGCAGGATGTGTGGTTTTTTATTTTTGGGTTTTTTTTAATGAAAGAAATAGAAAATAGTATCTCCACTGCTGACCTACAGGACTTGGAAGTTAGGATGAGCTTCTTACTCTGTATGTTCTGAAAACCAAATATGAGGAAGAAAAGTTTGAATTTCCATTTTCAGTAGTGCTGATAGCAAGAGGGCAGGCAAGCTAAGCATCTTAAATATTTATGAAAAACCTCATAAAATAAGACAACCAGATTTAAAAATTCAGTTTAGGAATTCTTAAAGAAGCTACTGAAGCATGCTGTGTAAATTAAACAAAACAAACACACAAACAAACAAAACCAACAACAAACAAACAAAAATCCAACAAACAAACAAAACAACAACCAAACAAAACAAAAAAAACCAACCAACCAAAAAAAAACCAAAAAAACAACCAAACAAAATCTGAACAACAAAACATTCCATGTCTTCTGTTTAAAGTGGAATGAAGAATACTGTGAGCAAAGGAAATGTAGTATATTGTCTTAATTACTATGCTTATTTCATATTACAAAAGTCCTATAAAGAAGCACGTGTACAAAGAAGCAATCCACTGCCTCATTAAATAGCAAGATTTCAAAATCACATTGTTCTGTATGAAAGCTAGATATTATTTCCTTATCTCACTGTATTTTCACCTCAGACTTAGAACTGTGATGTGATAGTTCTTTTTTATAGCAAATTTGTTGGCTTCTCTGAATAACTGAGCTTTCAGATTGCTATTAGCCTGATTTTAAGTTCACTGGCATCACACAGTCTTGCACATTCATCAGTTTGTTAGATTCCTCTGAAAAAAGGATGTTCATCACAGATTTCAATATTACCTTCATAAAGGGCCCCATTTTGTTCTTCTTCCACAGCCTTCAGGAAAAGTTCTTTTGCCTGCACAATAAATGACACAGGACACTTCTTAAATTCCTTAAAATGCAAGCACTTTGTCACCGGACTATTTTTCATCTTACCTACTGTACCCTATGAAGGAGACAAATGATTCCATAAATATAATGAGAAGACATACACATATGCTACAAGCCATAACTGAAATGCCCAATCAACAGATTATCCACATTCCTGCGGCTCACTCCTTACCTACAGTCTTTCAGAAAGCAGACTGGGAAGGTGACACAAATCCAAGTGTAAAAACTACAAAAATCACTGTAGCATTAGGGATAGATATTAGTATGGAGACAACACCTTAATCACTTCTGCTGTTTCTCTAGATTTAATTCCTCATTAGCTTTTAGAATGGTTATACTGTAATACTAACACACACAAAAGTCCCAAAATTATACATTTTACATTATTAATTATACATTATTTTTTTGTACCTTTTCCTCTTTTGCTATCTCCTGTTTCCCTCTGGTATCCACAGACTTCACTCCAGGTCCTCTTGAAGATGATCTGCATGGCAGAGGTTCCAACCCACTAGAACTCATACCTGGGGCAAGCTCAAACATCCACTGAGCTCTGAACATCTGGAGCTCTGCCTAAAAAAATCCAATTAATTCTGACTTAGTATCACATATTCAGACAGTACAGTTTCTAGGGAGAAATTGTAAAGTACAAGCACAAAAAAGAATTTCAAAATTATGCTTTACACTTAGAAGTCTTAAATGATTTCAGTGAGTTTAGGGACAGTTTAGCACAGAGAGTTAACAACAGGTCTACAGTAAACTTAAAAAAAAAGTGCACAACTACTTGTTCGATCTCATTCAATAATCTAAATACTTTTAGCTGGACTGTTCACCTCAGAAGAAAAACTGATGTTTCAAGAAGTGGTGGTTAGTACTATGGTTATGCCCCAAAATTCCATAAGAAGTGTTCTTTCTGAACATGATATTTGTTCTTGTTTATGCAGAGTTATCTTAAACAAGAAGTCAATTAGCTCTTGAAAGTAAAATGTAGAAAAGTTGTATTTTTGTACACAAGCATACTAAGCTTTATAACAATCAAGGCTGTCATTTATATAATATACAAGTAAGACCCAACACTCCCTTCTCTTTTAAAAAGAAAGTACTATGCTCTGCTAAACAAGACAAGACATGTCTCTTGCATTCATCACAACTTCTTGGGAGCAACTACACGGAAATCTAGTATTGCAAGACAGAACACACTTTTCCATTAGACTGCTTTTATCAACTTTCTGCTCCAGAAGAGAGTGACAACTTAAACTGAAATTTGATCCATACAGAAACTGTTGTCCAATTCCTACAGTTCTTCAAAGAAATTCCAAATACGCCACGAACTTTCTTTTCATCTACAAAGAGAACTGAAGTCTGACTTTGACACTTGGAACATAATGCAAAATTTATCTATTTCACTTTTGGCAGGACAGACAGATTAAATATCTGTCAGATCAACAAATTTGTGGTAACTAAATGAGCATAAGTAATGGAGCTTAAATCACAGCAGTACTATGATGCAAAAATCCACCAGCATAAGAGACATACCTGAAGATTTGCTTCACCGGATCTTTCATTGTCATCAGTTCTTACCAAATCAGAGTGACAATCTTCTTCAGCTTCTGCCTAGTAGAGAGCAGTCAGATGTGATTATAGTCTGCGTAAGTTCCAACAACACATTCACAAAGCACAACTGTCATGGATGCACATAAAAAAAACCCAATTAAGCACACTCCAATTTTCCCCAACCTACCCACCTGCCCCACAGATAAATCTTAATTGATGATGAAAAATAATCTTAAAATTATTGGTATAATTTGCACTTTTCTCTTAACCCAGTGAAGTTGGGCTTTGCATTTCAGTCACATCAATCCAACACAGGTTATGCATCACGAAGGCTTCCATCCATCAGTATACTACTGTAATACCTGATCAGTGTCTAAGACAAAGCACAGAACCAAAGCTTCAGTATTAACAGCAATGTGCTTCATACAAGACATTTAAATTTAATCACTACCTTCTCATTGTAAAGATAATCAGTAATTTTGATATGTTTAACATCTAAAAAAGTACAAAAAGACTAGAGCTTTGAGTAACAATAGATACTTAATGAAAATTATGGGAATATAGGAGCAACCCCAAAATCTACACAGGAAACCAAACAAGAAATGTATTGTAAAAGAAAATGAAAAGCTAGCATGAGAGCTCAACAGCTGGTTTTATTTAAGTACTGCTGTGAGACAGGTTAAACAAATAAGACCTGAAATAAGACCTTTAACTAAAAAGAACTCTAGATATGAGTTAGACAGCTACCTTAAGAGCAAAACTTTAAAAGATGCAAATAAATTCTCATTGTGAAATACACTGGGATTTATGTAATCTATACTAAAACAAAGGAAAGCTAATTCTGAGCATCAGTGAGAAGCCACTACAACAGCCGGAAGATGTCAGTAAGGAAAAAAACAACCCTCAACAAATACTAGTGCGTTTGTTGAAAGCTCTTCCTGCAGCGGAAGCAGCTGTTCTTCTATCATTCTGCTCTGCAATTCACATCTATAGTTCTGAAAGTACATAATGCAAGGTGAAGTTAAACCTGGCAAACTACTTACAGAAGTTTTGTTTCCCACTCCTTCCTATTGTAGCTACTGCTCAACGACTCTGAGTGACATTCTGTCAGTGAGATTCTCCCAAGCTCGCAGAAGGAAATCTCTGTCTGCACAAAGTGCAGAAATCAAAGCATTCTCGCATTCACACAAATTTATAAAAATTTTATAGCACCTGGAAGTTCATGATCAAACTACACAATACTGGCAAACCAGATGGGAAGGCAGCGTTTAATCTCTTTGTCTTGATGACAAGTACCTCCCTGGAGTTCAGCTGTAGCACTTGTCTCTGGTTCCCCAAACAACCACAGATTTACTGGCCTGCCATCTGTAAACTTGTTTTCACTGAGGTCTCAGTCAATTCATCTTTTATAATTGATAACGCAGACAGTTCAAGTAAACAGATATTGCATCTTTTTCTACACTATGATTTTAAGGCTGTACATTTTTGATTTCTCAGTGGACAAAACAGGTAAGCCAGAATGCTCCAAAGCACTGACAGCATTAAATCTGAGCAAGGAGTAAATAACTTAGAAATGTCATGGGTTCTGATTCCAGAATCTGATTGCAGGCAGTTAATGTCCTATGAGTTACAGCAGTCCTACCACATTACGTTAGCATCCAAGGATTATGTCTAGTCTGGCCAAATGGAGATAGCCTAGAACAAGCCAGCACTGCAACCGATGTCTGAAAGTGCTTTATCATGGCACTGGGCTGACATAAATAAGGCCTACCTCTGCCTGTTCAGAGGGCAAGGCTTCTGGTTTGCAGCTGAATTATGTCGAGTCAGCTCTCAGTCTGGGCAGAATAAACCTGGTTTTATCTGCAAAATGCAGAAACTAGTGATTTCTAAACTAAATCAACATATTATCTTCTTGTGCATACAGACACACTCATTAAAAGCTTTAATTCATGTAAACAAAAGTTAAAATTATTTCTAAGGTTAGGAAGCTGGCTGAAGTCTCTCTCATATTCAAAACCTTTTTGTTTCAGTAATCTGTTTAAGAGTCTCTATTTTCTTCCCCTCATCTATGTTCAACTGTGCTACTTGAGACACAGTCAGTCATGGTTCTGGACCAACTGCTTCCAAAATGTCATTCAATGCTCTTTAAAACTTAGGAGGTGCTTTCAAGATGGACAAAAGAAAAAAAAATAAAAATACCCCATACTATGAAGACCTAGTCCACAGCTTAAAAGTTGTCAAAAAACATCACAAGGTTGATCACGACCAAAATTTTCACTTTCACTGTGACCTCCTCTGTACTGAGCGCTCGTGTGATCTAAGTCTCTCCTATCAAAGGTTTGTCTTGTGGCAGCAGTGGCAGCATACATGACCATCCCTCTAAATTTACCATTAAAGCAATTCATTCACATTGCTACGGTATGGCTAACTGGACTGAAAACCTGATCTCTATTTAACATATTTTCCGCTATTTATTTGATCTGCTAAAACTCTATGGTTCTGCTGGAACAAATGAGTAAACACAGGTATTGCTGAAGCAAGGATCTTCACTAGCAGACAGCTCAGGAGACCACGCCTAAAGCAGGTTGTAACTTGTAAAAACTATCTCCTTGCTCCCACTCTGACATTACTTATATTGTAGTTACAGTTTTTAAGTTCACATAACATTGTAATCTAACCACTACTTAGTGGATAAATCCAGCCTGTTCATCTTTGTGCTCTTGGCCTTTCTCCTGTTAGAAGTCAGCTGTCATACGGAACAGTGACTTTATCCTGCTTGAAAGTGCTTAGTCTGTACTCATCAGCTTAAATAATTTTCCATGAGAAAAGCAGCCCATCAAGCCACCAAAAGGTCAACATGTCAAAAGTAAACATCTGAATTAGACTACAACCTGTAAAAAGAAGCCATCTGAGGAGACTTGATTCTGATTTGCTTGCAAAACTTCAAAAATCGTTTGCCAAATGCAGAACTAGTTTCTTTGCACATCTTAGTTTTGTTTTGCAATAAATGCAAGCTGATTTCCTCACACAACAACACTTACAAAATTGTCTGTAATGTCAAGTCCTTTAATAGTTTAGATCTTTGTTTCGGCAAAACAAAGCCAAGATCTGAAACAGTTCAAAGCTGTCACTGGTTGAACAGGGATACATGTAAACTGTACAGAACTAAGGGAGAAGCAAGCATGACATAGCAAAACAATGACCAACAGATAATATTCTACTTGGGTTTGTAAGAAAATGAGGATGTTGCTCCATTTTTATGTCGATGTGGCAGAAGCAACACTGTGTTCAAAAATAAGAGTTTTAATCACAGTGGTAAGGCGTTTTTAAGAGCTCCTGAATAGTTTAACTTTGAGAGATCAAGTTCTCATCATGGCTACTTGAATCCATATTGAGGTGCGGGCAGAAAAGCAATACTGAACCAAACATTACGTCTGATATGTTAAATCACAAACTCGAAGAAGCAGAGTGCCTGGCACATGGAGCTCTTTAAATTACCAAGTGTCTTCTTGACATCTGTTTTTTGAGGGAAGAATGAGAAAGGTTGGGCACGCTCATCTGTAATGACACAATGATTTGTTCAGGTGTTTCTATCGATCGCTAGACCGGTGCTGAATCAAGCAGCCCTACCCATCAGCCCAATACGCTCTGCGGAAGGCAGCCGTGTCTCCCTGCGACGCAGCTACCGGGATTACGGCACACTGCCCACAGGCATCCCCCGGTGTCTGACGGCCGCCGGCAGGACAAGGCAAAGCAGGGCAGAGCAGCCTGGCAGCAGCGCGGCCCGGGGCGGCCGCTCCTCCCGCCCCCGGGCACACACCCCTTGCCGCTGCTACCGCCCCCCTCCCCTTCCCCATCCCCGCCGGGGGCGGGGAGGGGCCGGGCCACCTTCTGCCCAGACCTGCCACGGCGGCCGAGCCCCCACCGCCTCCCCGCGGGGCTCCCGGTGCCTCGTCCCCTCCCGCACCTCCGCTCCCCAGGCCGCACGGCAGCGGGCAGCAGTGCACGGCCGGCCCGGGCCCGCTCACCATGCTGCCAAGGCTCCGGCGGCGCTGTCCCGTTCCGGGGGTCTCTGCCCCCCCCCGCTCGGTCCGTGTGTCCTCCCCGCGGGGGGAAATTAGCAGAGTTCTCGGTCGGAGAAGCGCACCACGCAGCGGGAGTAACTGCGGGCCCTGCGTACGGCAGCCATCTTCCCGGCGAGTGAGGGGCAGGCGGGCCGGGAGCAGCGAAGAGACGCGACCAGACAAACCCGCAAGGTCAGAGCGCCGCCTGACGCACGGGCCGCTCCGAGGCGCGGGCGCTGGCCGTGCGGACTACCGTCCCAGCGCGCACCGCGGCCCTCAGTGGTGCTCCCTCCTGCAGCGGGGCGGCGCGCTGCCTTATGGGAAACGTAGTCTCCGGGCGACAACCCCGTAGGCTGCAGCCGCGCCGTCTGGGAAACGGCGCTTTCCCAGCCTGGTCCCGCCCGGTAGCGGAGCAGAGGCTGCTGGGAATCGTAGTCTCCTCTAGGCGGCGATCCCGGAAGGCGGCGCCGACGCCCCGCGGGGTTGCTACTCTGCTCTGCTTGGCCGCAGTCGCTGCGCTTGAGGCCCCTCTAGGCACACTCCGTTGCCGCCGCCACTGCTGCTCTGGTGCGGGAGCTGAAGGAAGGCGGCGATGCCCGGGGCGGCCTCCTGCTCCCTCGGTGCGGCCCCTCATCCCGGTGCAAGCAGAAGCAGGGCTCAGCGCGGGAGCTGCCAGACCGGGGCGGTCAGACCGGGGCCTTGTTAAGAGACAAATCACAACCCGGGTAACAAGGGAGGGGTCGGTATGGCGGCTGTGTAGATAACCATGCTGCTGAGCTCAGTCAATCTCATCGCCCCCTGGCCTTTGTCCCTGCATTTCAGCAGTCACTCTGAGCTGTCAGTACACCTCGTCGGGCAAGGCTAGAAACATCGTCTTAATCCGCGTTACAATCTTTTGGTTTGGTTTTGTTGTTTTGTTTTGTTCTAGAAGAAAGCCACGAGTACTGGTCTTTACGTAGGACCCGCGCGCCCTTATGCCGGCCTGCAGCCCTGAATGGTTTTAGGAACCAAAGGAGGCGTGTGGCTGTGCGGGAGACGGGCAGGTGAGAGCTCCCGCCTGGGCAGCAGGAACGGGTGACAGGGAAGGAAGGTGGCAGTGGCCTGAGCGGGTGCGAGGGCTGTGGGAGGCGGCACCAGCCGTGGGTGTCAAGTCCAGGGGGGTTTAGAGCCGCTCTGTGGAAGGGGGAGGCTGAGACGCGAGGGGGCTGCTCCGCGGCTGAGCGGTTGGAAGTGGTGGGGGTCTGGGAGAGCGTCTGGGTGCCTGTGGCATTAATGCCTGCGTGAACAGATGAGGTGACAGCACCGCAGCTGAGGTTGAGATGGAGTGATCATGAACACAACTGGCTTTCTTTATACTCCATCTCGTTTGGGGTTGCAGTCGGAGCTGCCGGCTGTTCTGCTTGGGCGTGTCTCTTCCTTTGGGAATGAAGAAGCTCTGCTGCTAGAAACAGAAAAGCGGGGAGCTACAGCTGGGGCACTGGGCTGGACCCTCGGGCGTGTTTATGCATGTGAAATGTAGTGGTGGTGGCTTCAAGCAGCGGTCTCTTCTGTCTGCACACTGCACCCTTTGGCTTCCCTCAGTCGTCCGTGTCCCTAGGAGAGGATTTAACACTTTGGGTTTGTTGGTTGGTTGGTTTTGGTTTTATTTTCCTTTTTTTTCCTGTAAGAAATATAAATTTTTCAAAGATGACCTCTTTAGATGGGGGAGGCCGTGGCATCCAGAGTTTTGGAGTTCCCTTACACTTTTTTGTTTGTTTGTTTGTTTCCTTAAGGAATGCATGTCTTGTTAAATAAGAATATTTCATTTGTAGGATTCCCTGACGTAAAATCCTCCCTTCGGGGAGGAGCTGCGTGCGTCAGTTCATCCGGTCTTACAAGCGGCGGGACGTATGTCTGTGCTTTACCTTTAAAACTTAAGAGGTGCAAAAAGAAGCTTAACATTAAATCAGCGTTACAGTCGGATATGATGATTGGCTCGAGGCCAATTTTTTTTGTTCCTCTTTTGCTCCTCTTCCTGCTTCCCCACCCCGGTCCATTTCTTGACCCTGCTGGAGCCGGGGAGAGCTCCCGGTGCTCGGGAGAGGAGGGTTCAGCCCCGCCCCGCCCGCGGGAGCTATTAAAATGTCGATAATGCTGTCATGTGTTCACAACTTGTCATTCCCGTGTTCCCGTTTTGTTAGTTAAGCTCCTCCCGGGACTGCGAGAGAGGCCATTCATCTGGGGAGCTTTATTATGTTTTCAATTATGTTAAAGCCCAGCTGTGCCGTAATCCCCTCCGGCAGCGGTGGTGCCGCGCCGCCGGGGAGTCAGGCCAACATGCTCCGCCGTGTCTTGCTTCTTCCCCCCAGCACCCGCTCGCTTTAGGGAGGATCCCCCCGAGCCTCCTCTCCGCCCCTGAGGTCGCGCCGGCGGGACCCGCGGGCCCTCTCTGCCCGCCCTCCCGCGAGGGGACCGGCCAGGCGGCGCAGAGCGGAGCGGCGCCGGCCTAGCGGCTCACTCGGCCGCTGTCGTGGGGCGTTATCCCCCCGCGGGGACCCCCGCCGCCGCCGGGCGGGGAGCGCCAGGGGCCGGGGCCAGGGCCGGGGC
>JANHGN010005859.1:59293-109736 GCA_024605025.1 Megaceryle maxima | reverse complement strand
AATATATATACTTTTTTTTTTTTTTAATTATTTTTTTTTTCAGGCTGGATGCCCAAAGTAGCTTTCACACACTTGAAATCATCAGCTCAGGCTAACGATACGCAATTAGTCCTCCAGGAACCTGTTGACTGGCAACCCGGTGATGAAATCATGGTGGGAAGGACAGGCCTTGGAGATGCACAACAGAAAGAAGAAATGGCTGTTATTGACTCTGTGAACAATACAGAGCTGTACCTCAGATCACCACTCAGGTATCCTTTCAAGGGCCAAGGGCTTTACATCAGAGAGATAGACTCAGGGGAAACTTGGTCAAGGTGAGGATTTGAAGTTTCCCAGGGGACATAATATATAAATCCCTTTAACAAAAGTGGTCAGAGATATTTCAATTCCTTGCTCCCTCTAAAGCTAGTGGATATTCAGTCCTGAATATTTCTGACTAGGTTTAAATTCTGTATTGTAACCATGAGCTCAGAAAACCTTTGAAGCAGAAAACACTGATGACCAGTACAGTCCAGTAGTCTCAGAGTAGGGTTGACAAAGAATTTTCCTGTATAGTTACTTTCTTGGGAGACTGCAGGGTTTTTCTGTTAATTTTTTTTTTTGAAATCCTCCCTTCTTGACTGACTAACTTCAGATGATTAACACCACACTCCAAACATAAGACTCACTGAAAGCACAGAAGCAATATTTCCAAATTGAAATAATCATGCTTCTTGTGTTTTCAGTGAGCCTTATGCTCTCCTTGCCGTCTGTGCATGGAGATCTTGGATAAACTGGATTCCTTATCACCATCACCTGATGTCCCAGTGTTGAAACGTTAGCTTTTTGGGAGGCAAATGAATTCCAGTGCCGAGGAAGAAGAATGGTATAATTTTCAGAAATACAGGGGGCTTGAGGAAGAAAATACTAATGTTTTTCACCAAGATGTGTTTTGGGAAGATGAAAGAAATTCAAAGACTGACATATTTTGGTGTGAACATACATAATCTAAGGAAAATCTGTGAGTGTGAGAGACAGAAGGATGAAAACATCAGCCAAGGAAAAAAGTATCTGTCTCATATATGCAGATACATAGGGTATGCCACTATCTGTGGTGAGAAGAGGATGGAGCCCAGCTCTGAATTTGGATGGTTGGAGTCATAAGCTTAAGGCAAATATCATTCTTGTCATCTGGTAGCCGCAGATGATTTTGTGCCTTTTTTGTGTCTTTCCCTAGGCATGCCCACAGCACTGGAGAGGGATGGATGAATGGCCAGAGCCTGCCTCTGAGTGTGATGGTGGCACTGATCAGCAGAAGGGTGGTTGTTCAAGGAAATGTGACAATGGAGAGGATGTCACACCTCAGACAGTGTGCAAAAGCAGGTATTGCAAGATATGAAGAGATCCTTTCTCACGGAAACTTACTGAGGAAGAAAATTGCTCCATTAAATTAAACTTATGGCAACACTGGGTATTAGAAATCTTTCTTAATAGGAAAACTTTGAGAGATACCAGTGCCAGAAAAGCGAGTTTATCTTTCCAAACGTTGTTTGACATTGAAGTGTGAAGTCTTGGGAGTTGAACTGCATTTCATTGTAATATCTCCAATGTATTATTTTCACACTGTTATTTCAAGCCATCTTGGGAAAGGTCCTTTAGTTTTGCCTGAGCCTAAGGGTGTAGAAAAGAAAGTATCTTCTGAAAACATGTTTCAATGTACATAATATATTAAATTTTTAATTGTGTTTACTATTTAGTCACTTTAAGAAGAAGGAAAAACAAAATAGCTCCATGCTGTTTGTACTCTTTAGTGTACAATATTGAGATGTTGTTTAGTGTTTAGGGATATCAAGAAAAAAAACCCAAACAGGTGATGGTTTCTTGTAACATATAGTAACACTGGTGAAATAGTTCTCCTTTAGTTTTACCTGTATGAAATACTATGAAGTTTGACAGGTGGCTTCCTAATTTACACCAGCCAGCAAGGAACCAGAATCAGACACAGTGATTATAATTTGAGGAGAGTTAGGTTATCTGGCAACCCAGTTGTAAGGTTTCCTTTAAAAATAAAATGCCTTGGGCTTTCAGACTGTGAAACAAGACTTCATTTGATATCCAGCAGCCAACTGCTTATATTGCTCATAGATTTATGGTCCATTTTCTGTGGAACTCATAAATATAGTCTCTGAAATGTGCTAACTGTTTGAGGTTTTTATTTGAGTTAAAGGATAGGAGGATTTCTCAGAGGAGTCACCAGAAGATGAGTGGGCAGTGTTTTTTTGTGGTTAATTTACCTTCTTTAAAAGAAAAATTGAGCATTACTGAGCATAAGCAGGCAGTGCTGGAATTTGAAATCCCCTCTGCACCTCCACTGAACAAGCCCAAGTTGCACATTTGTAGCCTGAATCCCCTTGTACTGAAATAAGCTAAGTATACACCCATGGAAGGATGCCTTTCAGGAATGTTAATTCCTTCCCCAGCCCTACAATTTATTTCCTTTGTCTTCACACTGTGGGTAGTAACACTCCCTCACCCATTGGCAGGGACAGTGGGGAGAGCAAGAGTTTTAAAGAAATATCAAAATGTTCTCATTTCAATTTAGTTCAGTAGATCCGTGGCCAATCTCCTTTTCAAGAACCTCACCCAAGGTAAATCAATGTCAAATCCATCTTCCCCATGAGTAGGACTATTTAAAATTGAACACAAGGAACTTTCCAAGGCATAAAACTACCAGAGCTTCCTGCTGGTTTCAATATATGTCCCCTTAAAAATGTCCTGACTCTAAAGGAAGGAACCATGACAGTGTTTTAGGGGGAGTATCAACTGTACTTGCCTGTGGACCCATGTTTAAGATGCTGCTGGAGATGGAGTCTCACTGAGTCAGTGTGGTGGGGGTGGGTCTCAAGATGTTTCATGAGGCACTCTGTACATCCCATGGTCACCAAGAAGAAGTAACACTGACAGCTCTGACTGGTCTGTATTCTAGGTGGCTTTAGGTGTCTGTACAAGCGAAGTGAGAGGCATCTGGGGTCTCGGGACCTGGGAGCCATTGTGGTTGTAGAGGCCTTCCAGGGAGAGGCGAGTCGGCTCCAGATGGAAGGGGTCCAGTTCCGCCATGTGGGTCAAGTGTTTCAGCAGCACCTCAGTGCCCTGACTGTTGCTGGCAACACACAGATGGCAGGTGAGATGGCTGCACTGGGGGTGAGTTGGAATGATCTCAACTGTCCACCTTTTTCTGCCCAAAGCTGGGGCAGATGTCCTCAGAAACCTGCTCAGCTCTCAAATCAGTTGACAAACTGGATTTGTAAATGTGAGAAAACCTTACCCATAGTCTAAACCCAAGTGAAATTTGATGGAGTGTTTTAAGGTGCCTTAGTTCCTTTGCATCTCTGGTGTTCCTTCATCCACTGTGAGGGATCCCAGAGGTGGCTTAGGGCTGTTTGGTAGCCTAGCCCAAAATTTGATACTATCACCTGAAAGTTAAATAACATATTACAGGTTTTTTTGTTTGTTTGTTTTGTCACCGGTAAGTGAAAAATTTGTTTCTGTGAAAGTGGCAACGAGAGCTCTGAATACTGGTGGTGATGGTAGTGAGTTACACGGACTGGAATTATGTTTTAATGGTACTGGATGGGACATTCCCCTCCATCTAACCCCCACTTACACCTTCCCTACACCATCACTGGGGGTTGGAACTAGATGATCTTTAAGGTGTCTTCCAATCCCAACCATTCTATGATTCTGTGATCTTCATCACTGGGTGAAGATCTAGGCTTCCTGGTGGCAGAAGGCAGCCCTAGCCATGATGCTGGAGTACAGTGGGAAGGTCACTATGCCTGGCTAGACAAGAGGTACAAGACACCTGCACTGTCCTCACTGCCCTTCACAGAAACACAGAATCATCAGAGTTGAAGGTAAATCTAGAGATCTAGTCCAACCTCCCCACCAAAGCAGGTTTGCCTAGAGCACATTACACAGGATTGCATCCAGGTGGGATTCAAAAGTCTCTGGAGAAGGGGACTCCAAAACACTTCTGAAACATTCTTGCTCTCTTTCAATCCCACTTCAATCACCCAATTGCCTGAGCTCGTAACATACTTCACTCTTGGGATCCTACCCTATCCTTTCACTGCATCTCCTCCTCTTTCCTCAGAATAGTAGATCATCTCCATTAACCCCTTTTTGTGCTCAGGACCCCTCTTCTCTACTGTGCCCACTTCAGCAGTTGCCACCTGTTGGCAAAGATCTGCCAGGTGAGTAAGGGTAGGCAGCTGCAACCGAGCAGTCTCATGGGAGCCAAAGAGGAATTGCACAACATCAAAGGATGAGCAGCTAATATAAAACTCTCCCAACCTTAAGCTTTTTGCTCATTTCTTTCCAGACTCTTACATACGTGGCTGTTGTGTTTTGGACTCCTTTGCCCAAGGACTCCGTCTGACTGGGATCTCAAACCTCAGCGTGGACAGTAATGTTTTCTACAACATTTCAGGCCATGGGCTTCTACTCGGTAAGTGAAGCAGGAAAATATCCATCCTACATGTAACAGCAACATGTGATGATTATCATCTGCATGAAAAATGACTTTAGAGGAGAGAATGGCAGATCCTTAACTGCACCCTGAGAACTTTAATCACATCTTCTACATTTTCTAGTATCTGTAAATCTGGAATAAACCCCCTACAATTCCATATGTAACTCCTAGCAGGTATTTCCATTTGACCATACACTTTCTGTTTCTTCAGGTCAGTCTTCACTAGATCTGTATATATATATATATGTGTGTGTATATATATATTTTAATTTACAAGTGGAAGGAGAATTGTTTTAGGGGATTGATTTATCTGTCTTTGGAAGAGCATCATTATGCAATATTTAAGACCCCAGTTCAGTGAGGCATTTAAGAACATACTTACCTTTAACTTCAGTCATTTGACATTGAAGATAATGGAGTGAAAGCATATGTTAAAAGTTAAGCAGAGGATTTAGCACTTAAATAAATTGGAGCTTGAAGCAACAAAAATGTTAAACAACAAAATATTTCTCCTGACTAACCATCAGGAGATTGACTTGCAGCATCTTCTGCTGGGATCTCATGTTGCCGGAATAGCGAAAGATACCGTTTAGTTTTCATTTTCCATAAGAGATGGGATAAACATGACTAATTTTAAGATAAACAGAGGGAAAAAAAAGAAAGCCTTCAGTCCTCATCCTGCAGTTCCAAGCACAGCGAGTCCCTATGCCAGGTCCTCTATATAAACATAATGAGAAGTGATAGATTACAATTCAAACAGAGGAGACTATAAAATGAGAGTGACTGTACACATCTTACAGATGAAGAGAGCTGGCTCAGAGAGATTTGCCCAAGGTGATGCCCAGGTGTCCTTGTGGCCGTGGGGAAGCAGAACAAGATCTCCAATCTGCCTCCACACCTTGGCTCACTGGTGCTAGGACATATGTCTGAGTCAAAGGACTCTGGGCTGAGCTGAATGTTTCTGCTGAAGTTACAGCCTGAAAACACCTCATCCCCAAAACATCTCTAATGGCTTCACTGTCAGCAGTTCCAGAGGGTCTGAAGAATGAATTTATATATCATTTTGATGCCTGTAAAGGAATATTTATTATAGCTGGCTATTTGCAGCTCCAGAATTAGACTCCCTCAGTGATTTCCTCTAAAATCCTTATTTTCAGGTGTTTTGTAAGACAGTCAAAAAAATTTGCTCTGGGCTTAACATTAATTGACACACCCAAGGCCTTTTGTGCCACGTCAAAAACCTGTATGGCTGTCAAAAGGACTGCTTGAGGATCCTGTTCATGCTCTGGTAGTGGCATTGTTTGTAGTAAATACAGCCTGGAAAAGAAATATTTTCTAAATGGATCTTGTTCTTAAAATGGAGAAAAGGCTCAAAAAACTGACAGGACAGCTAAAAATAATTAATGCCATCCCCAAAGCAAAGCATTTAAGTTTTCCTGGCAAGTGGTTTACATTTGGAGTAGGGATGACTGGGGAAGGGATCTGCATTTGGAATAGGACTTTAGCGGGTATAGTTTAAGACAATCTTTTATATTTGATAAACAAAACCAAATAGATTAATTTGCTCCTGATGTGGGCCAAACAGAGATGATCCACTTTGTATCCTGCTTCCAAAATGCCAGAGCAGGGGGATATATGATGAAATGTCCACATATGGCCTTGACCTGTATGCAATTGTCTGCTTTTTGCCACTGGGTTGCACATTTCTTTATGGTATAGTTTAAAACGGTTTCTCTCTTTTTTTTTTTTTTTTTTTTTTTTTTTTTCCTTCCTACTTCAATGCTGGTGCTATATCTGGGGCACCCTATGACTCTGAGTTGTGTGATCAATTTTTTGATTGATTTTTCCCTTTTCTTCTCATGGTTCATTGCTTACGGGGACAAAACCCCCACTTTTGTGCAGAGTTTCACCAGGTGTTTTTAAGCCTATTTAGAAATTTTCTTACATGTAAGTTTGGCAGTGGATGGAGACACAAGAGATAGATACAACTTTGAATTGTAGTATTGCCAGAAGCATGCCTGTGTGTGCATAGATGAGCCACTTCCATGCTCTAAATCTCTCTTTTTTTCTAACTGTACATGTGCTTTATAATATTCTCTTTATTCATTTCCTCTACAGACCTGGAGTACAGTATGGCTGGTGTTATATATAAGACATGATTTAGGAACATAAGCATACTGAATTGGACAACCATAGTCTCTGTTGCCTCTTTGTAAAATATGTACTGTAGTATTCCTTTCCTTGATTGTTTTTATCTCATTAGAGTGTAAGATCTTAGTGGCAGAAACTGGTTTTTATCATGTTTACAGTGTTGGTCAGATCTTGCTTGTGGCCTCCTGACATTTCTGAAACACACAGCCTTCCCCTTTCCACACTGGGCACCACTGCACTGAGCAGTCATGGCAGTCTTTGGCCATCTCACAGACACCTTCTGCCAAACCCAGGTTTCTAAGTGCTTTTCAAAGAGTGATTTACCCAGAGGCAATTAACAGGGGAGATAATTCTCATGTGGGCCATGCCAGCAAAACAGGCAGGGCAAAACCTGTCAAGTTCTGTGACTTGCATAAGAGAGGTTTCCCAGTTACATTTCTGTTTGATTTACTGGTTGGTTTGTTTGTTTGATTTGTTTTGTTTTTCACCTTTCTTGTAAAGGAGAGGGACTGGAGGTGGGGAACAGAGTCAGCAACAACGTGGTGATTGGCCTTACTGGAACAGATGGTTTATCCAACATTGAGACACTGTCACCATCAGGGATCTATGTCAGGGCTCCTGCGAACCACATCCAGGTAAGAAGTTCAGCTATAAAACATAACTTTCCCTTTTTAACCAAAGATACTGAGAAGACACAGAGCTTTGTTTATCTGGGAGATCATATACATAACATTTGCTTCTTGGCTAAGCTGTCATAAACTGCTTCTGATGGGATAGTAAAACAAATTCATATTAAAAAATAAATTATATTCATGGGCAAATTTATTACTGAAAATTTTACTGTACTTGAGTGGAAAGAAATATTGCAGTGGGATCCTCCATCTTGGGATACTTAAAAAGAGTTATTTTATTTTCTAATACTCATAGATTCACAAAACCTGTTTTTTTTTTTTTTCCTATTTCTGATATTATAAAAAAACCCTCACAGTTTTAATGGGCTGATAACAAACATGCTAAAACTCAGCAATATCAAATGCACCTCTGCCTGGATTTAATATGACAATGTGTGTTCAGTCCAAGATTTGCATTCCAGGATGAGAGGGGAGAATATGTTCCCTGTCCTACTAAAAAGGACATTGATTTTAAAAGAAATGAAGCTTCTCTATTCTAAATAGTGATGAAACATCAAGCTCTTACAAAGCTAACAGTCTAACAACCACATTAAAAAAAAAAAAGAGCTCAGTAAAAATCTTTTCATTAATTCTCTCATGCTTTCTTTTAGTTCATACTTTTTTTTTTGTCTTACTCAAATCTTGTTTCAGAATAAAGTCACTTTTAAGTGTTTCATGAAAAAAAAAAAACAACCCCAAACATTTTTTTTTTTTCAATTTCAAACCATTTTTCCTTCCGAACTATTTTTAATCTGGAATTTCATTGAAACTGACTTTACTTACCACAGTTTCAGTTGTGACAAATGTATGTTTTAAAAAAAAAAAAAAAAAAAAAAATTCTAACCTGTTCTATTGCTAACTCACAGAAACCAAACCAGTTATTAACTGTATGTGAAGACCTAATTGCCCCCTGGGCTTCTGTTCCAAGAGGAAAGAATGGCACCTGAATTTGAAGGTGAAAAAGAGACCAACACATTTCCTATGGTAGTATGAAGGCAATAGTACTTAGGAAGAAGGAGAGGACTTTTCTGCAATTCCCTCAAGGGCGTATTTATCATTTTTAAGACCATCAAATATGGTTTAAAAAATACAATAACTAGGCAGAATCACATGAATTTCAGCTCCACTAAACACTGAGTTTTGTACTATCATGCACTGACTTACCCTGGAGCTGTCTGCTCCATTGCCAGTGGCTCGGCTTTTGAAAAGGTTTGCTGTGATTATCTCTATGGGTATGTGCGAACTGATTGTGGTCAGGATTCAGCACATTTATTTAGCTCTCTTGGTCCACATGTCTTCATAGATATGCCCAAAGCTGTGTCTGTGGCTGTGTACCCAAACATCAGGGTTAAGTCTGCTCTCCAGAGATGCGCTACTCAAGGCAGAATAGCAGATGGCCCTTGAAGGGCTCCTGATAAACCTCGTTGTCGGCAGTCTCTCGGAGTGGGCTATTTTAGGCATTGCAGCAGCAAAGGGAAAATGAAGAAGTTGCTTAGCTTAAAATTGTTATTAGCTGCACTTACTGTTCTACAGCACCAAGCTGTGCTCAGCGGAAGACATGAAAGGACATGGATATTAAAGAGAGAAAGTCATACTTCTTCCAAGCAAAACACCTGTTTCTGGTGGACTTTTTTCTTAGTACAATAACTATCATTAAATGCAAAGGATGTTGGTCCAGCACCAGCATTATGATGTTACAGTGTTTCAGCACTTTTTAGCTGGTCAAATGGCTCAAGAACTATATTGCTTTTAGATATTTATAACCTTAATAATCTCACTAATATTTATAATTCTTTAATAGGGAGGTTTGGGAAATGTCATCTTCCCGCTGCCTGCCTTCCAGGCCATGATGTGGAAAAGAAATTTCTTCCTCTAGATTTAACGTTGAGTAGTTGTTGGGTTTTGTGTGTGCTTGGGTTTTTTTGTTTGTTTTGTTGTTGTTGTTTGTTTTTGTTGTTGGGTTTTTGTTTGTTTTGGTTTGGTTTTGTTTTGTTTTGGTTTTTGTTTCCAAATTGCCAGCTTTCAATTACTGGCTGTAAACTTATAAGCTGCAATCTTTAAGGCAAGGATTACAGAGAGCAATGGCTGCATACTGTGTTAACTCTTCTGTGCATGATGGGTTAAGCTTTCCACAGTGAGTCCTGCAATAAAATACTGATAACTACTCAGTTTTCTTGAGAGCCTAAATTTCTAGCAGTGACTGAAAAGCTTAAATTTCCTTGAAAATCAGTGGTCTCCTAAATGGTGTTGAAATTGGGATACAGCAGTCACTCAAACCCGATACTACAAAAACATTTGGAGACCCAATTGCCACTGGTTTCCATTTGACTTAACCTCTCAAGTGCATTTGTGAATGAGGGTGTAAGATAAAATTTTGTGTTCATACAGTATAAGGCTAAAATGATTACTACAAGGTAAGTTTTGTTTTGGTTTGGTTTGTTTTTAACTAAGGTTTGGAAGCCCTAGTTATCACTTTTTAGTGTCATAAGACAGTTTCATCATCAGGCTGGTTTCTTGCCTTTTAAATGCTATCTCCATGAGGAACTGGAGATGACCCTCTTTGATATTGGCTCTTTTGCCCCTGAAGTGCATGCCCTATGTCCCTTGTTTTATTTCCATGTGCAAGAAAGGAGAAAAAAAAATATATATAAAAAAAAGAGGGGAAAAAAGAAACATGGGGTTTTATCATCTTCTCTTTGTTTTCTTAGACTCAGTGCATCTTGCAACATTGTAGTTACTTCCTATTCATAAACACTGAATTCCCTTAAATCCCAGAGCCAGCACACAGTGCTCATGCATAACAACATACTGACTGAGCTTAAGAAATTCAACAAGCATCCTCCCTTTCCTTTCTTGCTATGGTGTTGAGGACTGGGAAACAGCTTAAATGAATGATGTGGAGGACTGGAAACAGCTTAAATGAATGAACTGGGTGGAGATCAGCCCGTGTTTCCATGTCAGAGGAGTGACTGATGGTCACACTGTTGATAAATGGATTTGTTTCCCAGTATCACCCCACCCAGCCATTCTCCACAGGACCAAAGGGGTGAGGCTGCATCTATTTGGCATCAGTTGTTTCTCACAATTTCATTCCTACTGACACCTTTTCTAAAACATTCTGCAAGGTGAGTGCATGTCACAGTGAGACCATTGTGGGTACTACACACATCCTGACAGGCTCTGAAACTGGGAGAGTGGTGCTGGGTATGTTCTCCAGAGTTTTAATGTCATCTTTGAGGTCAAAAGTTTGAGTCCCAGCTACCTAAAAGAAATTAATGAAATATTTACATTAGCAGTGTTGTACGGTTAAGAGACACTTAAAATGTCAGCTACTTTACTTTACTGACTTACGATGCACACCTCTAGGTATTGGACATGCTTGGGGAGGTAATTTCTCTCTGGAATTTTGGTTGCATGGACATTCGTAATATACTGACTTCCACAAAGAATTGATTTCCACACAAAATTCCCTGCTTGCCTAAAACCCCTGCCCTCCAGCCACTAGCCGACTGAATAAATATTCAGTTTTTTTCCTTATGAATCATCTGTAGAATGCACGATTGGAGTTGCAAGTAAAATATCCTGGAAATAATGTGACAGGACTGCAGAAGTATTTTGTTAAAGAAAAAGGGTCTGTGTCTGCACTTTCAGAAAAGAACAGCAGTTTTACCAGGGGATAAAGAAAACAGTGCTTTGGGTATTGATACATCTTTGTTGCTTGACAGATGTCAGAGATCACGACTGCAGGGAACAAACTTGGATGGGTCAGAAGAAAGTAATTGGTATATGGAGACTTTCACCTCTAGGTCACCAGGCTCAGCTTTGATTTGGACCATCGGGGACCAAAAAGTCATTAGTGTTTTAACATTGTCCGGTGACCTATGAGTGGTAGGTGTGGGTGTCAGGACCAATCTCAGAGAACAAGCTCTTCTTATAGCTGCAAGAAAGCTCATCTTAGATTCCCCAATACCTCCAGAGAGCAATTAATCTTATCCAAGAATAGACCAGAAGAATTGCCCTCTGGACATGCCTATGTCTTATTTTCTCCTGGAAATGGAGACTAGGTTTACCAGCCCGTACTTCAGCATCAAGTTTTTACACATCTAAAGTAGGTGAGAGGGATCATGCCCCACTGCCCACATGAAAGCATTGCTATATGGACACCATCCAAAACCATCTAGGTTTGGCTGCTGTCCAAAGGAAACAGGTAAGAGCAGGTTTTTTTCCCTATAGCAGCAAATCTCCTAACCCACTATATATAACTCACATAACCCACTTACTACAGACTCTGTAGATACAAAACTCCTGATTTAAGGCCAGACAGACTTTATGTTCACTTATTTTTCAAGAATATAAAGATGTAACTCTGTTGTTTCTTCATTAAGAGATATTAAGTGGAAGTAACTTAGAGCACATCTTCCCATGGTTATTCACCTACCCCATTAAAAATAATCCAAAGAAAGTAATTTACCACAAGTCTGAGTAAGTTTAATTGCTCAGATACTGACATATCCTGAAGATGTAGTTCTCTGCTTTCTCTTGACTTTTAGGTGTCTCACTTTTTCAATGCCAATCTTCCATTTTCCTGTATTTGCTTTGGGAGATACAAGAAAGACACAGATTGAGAAGTAAATCAATAAACTGAATAGTTTGTGCTTTACCTTTCTTTCATGACATTGCCTTCCTACTTAGAAAAAAATTTGTAGGAGTAAGACAAGAGCAAAACCAGGATGAGATTGAGGACATAGAAAGAAACAGCTTCTACCAGGAAGACTTACCAGAATTTGAATGGACTTCAGCTGTGTTTTTAATTTTGGGTTTTGTTTTTATTTTCTTTTTTCCTTAAATTTATTTTTAATTTCCAGAAATCTGTGATAATCTGTTTTCACAGTCACATATGCTTCTCTGCAGGGTAACACAGTGTGTGCTGCTGGCTATGGCTATTTCTTTCATCTCTACCCTGATGGACCATCCAAAATACCTCTCCTGTCCTTCAGTGAGAACGTAGCTTATGCCTGCACAAGGTATTTAGGAATTTGTGGTTAAAGAGGTTTCCCTTCCATGCATGGTAGTGCGAACTATCATTTCAGTGATGATCAAAAATGACTTTGCACCTCCTTTCAATATTTTTCTTTTTTTTTTCTCCATTTTTAGAGTCTTTTAGGGCTTCCTTCCGTGTAAGCAGAGTTCTCCACAGCAGATCAGAATCACTGTTAAACAGCGATGTGGTTGGGGCTGTTTTCCAGGGTCTGACTGCAAATGGTTTCCTCAGTGGTTTCAACACAGTCCTTTTTTTGTCATTTATAAGCTCAATTTGTTAACTTGCAGCATTTCCCTATGCTGTTAACAAGCTCCTCCACTTTACTCCTTTGTTTAAATGATCCTGATGTAGTTTAGGGTGCCACATTTAACACATTTCCTCATCAACCATTTAACAGCAAACCACTGAAGGATTTGCTTGTGTTAAAGCTCATTTTTAAGCACACCAGACATTTTGAGCAGAAGAGGGGAGCATGCAGGAGAACAGAGGCATGATTTCTTCCTTGCACAACTTCAACATCTCCTGCAGGCCACCATTAGAGGTGTGACATCAACTTCCACAGCCTAGAGTGTTTTTATCTTCAGATCCTTTATATGACAGCAGCATGAACACTCAACTATTAGAATTTGGAATCTCAGTAGACTGAAGAGACTAATCAGTTTACAGTCCAATGGGATAAAAGGGTGTGTGTATGTCAGACATTATCTATAACAGTTGTTCCTGTAGCATCCATGAATGGCTACTCCCTAAAGCTTTTGCCCTAAGCCAGAAGCTATAGTAAAAAATGACACTGTGCTAAAAGTCAGTGGACAGTCACCTGAATTTTGAGGTAATCTGGATATTAATTTGGATTTAAAATCTCTGAGACGATCAAACCAAGGACTACATTCATGAATGTATACATTTGGAACATATTGCAAGTTGGCTGAACCCTAGAGCTAGAAAAACTTTAGCATATGAAGCTGACACTGGTTGAATGCTCCTGAGCATGGTGGGAATATTTCACAGAGAGCACCTGTCAGTGCTACTGTGCGCTGATTGTTAGCCCTGGCATGGCCAGTTCTGAAAATACTTGAAAAAAAATTTTAAGTATGCTCTCCAGCATGATTAGATGCCTAGATAAACATTGCTATCCTCCAGTTTTTTATTTGGGATGAAATGATAAAGTCTCATGCAGAGAATAGTTACAGATCTAAAATTTCAGATATCCATATGATGAATAGGAAAATCTGCTCATGAATATATGCAGAGAAACAGCCTTCTTTTCTTTCTTTCCTAAACAGGTCAGGGTTGCTGGTGTACCCAGAATATTTGCCAGACAGACCAAATGGACCTGTTCAGTTCAACAACTTCACAGCTTGGAGCAGCCAAGGTGGAGCACAGGTACGTTTCTCCTGACTGTTCTCTGTGATGCTCAGGATCTTCACAAGCCTATCAGCTCTATGCTGACTTCATCTTTTAAGGCTGCAAATAGGTCTCAGTTATGGTAAAGCTCTTGTACCTGTATGTCCATGTGCCTCAGCTGGAGGCTCCTATATTGGTGATTAAGCCAGAAACAATTTGTGTGAGCTCTTCTTATGGCTTCAGTGCAGAATCAGTGCTATTTTCATCAATAGCTGCTGTCCTCTGTAATCATCCAGCACCAGTCTGCTGCTATAATCATAGAAACTTAAAATCATGGAATGGTTTGGGTAGAAGGCACCTTAAAGATCATCTAGTTCCAACCCCTCTGCCATTGGCAGGCTCACCTCCTGCTAGATCATGCAGCCAAAAAAATCCTCATAGTGGATCTGAGCTATTTGTAAAGATTGCATTTGGTAAAGGATCTGTTACCTTCATAGGGTTAATGGTTTCCATGGGAATTTTTTCATCCTTGCAAAAAAAATGCTTTTTTTTTTTTCTTGGTTTGAATTTGTCTAGGTTCACTTTCCAGCTATTGTAACTCATAATTATTTATCCTGATTAAAAAAACAAAACAAAACAAAAAACAAAATAAACAAACAAACAAAAAAAACCCAAAACCCAACAACAAACCTCCCTTTATTATCTGCTACACTTTCTTCCCATACTGGTGCTCAGAGGCTGTGTAACACTCAACTTTTTCAGTGTGGTTTTTTTTTTTTCAGACTGGTGCCTTCTCTTTCTGGAAAAGCATATTTGTATGAAAAGAAACAAAACAAAAGGATGTTTTGCAGCTTTGGTTTTGTAATTTTCTCTGCCTACCTCGTGTTTCTTTTATGTTACTGACCTAGCATACATGAATACCTAAATTTATTCTGCATCTTTCCATGAGCTCCCTCTAGGAACCATCTTCTTGCTGTTAGGTGACCAGAAGCAATACCTCTGGTTATTTTCAAGGCATCTTTTTGCTATAGACTAACTTCTTTACCCCAACATATTTTTCCAGTAATAAACCTGCCCCGCCCCCCACTCCAAATTAGAGTACTTTTACCCTGTTACTGATCCTCAGTTCTGATTTTCTTTCATATTGTCCTTTTTCTTTTTTCTTTTAATGTGAAAATAAGTTCACATAATACAGAGATTTCTGTGTTGTTAATTGAGAGCAGAAACTAGACATTAAGGGAAGATTCTCAAATGCTAAATATACATTCAACACTTTTATGTGTTTTTGCACTTCCCCTTTGTATTGTGTTGGAAGGAAAGCAAAGTTATAAACCAAATTCTTGTTTTTAATTTATTATTATTACTTTATTATGTTTTTATATAGATTTTTAGAAGCAGAAACCTTGAACTCCGACATTTCCAGATTTATGCTTGCAAAGACTTTGGCATTGACATCATAGAAAGCCTGGGGAACACTTCTGTAGCTAATAGTGTTTTATCTGGACACACCAGGCAAAAGGTAAGCACTGCAGGAGTTATTTCAATGTCTCTTGAGTTACACAGCAACCCTTCAAACAGGAATTTGGAGAAATAAGAAAGCAACCTGAAGAACAGCCCCTTCCCCGTGGCAGCTTGGATAAAACTTGGATTTTAAATAAATGGTATGTAAAGGCAAATCATAGAATTATAGAACTGTTTAGGTTGGAAAAGACCTTTAAGATCATCAAGAACAACTGTTAACCTAGGACTGCCAGGGCACCACTAAACCATGTCCCTCAACATCACATTTACACATCTTTTATATACCTCCAGGGATGGTTAATACAGTTTCAGGATGAGGCTTGGGCAGTGATCTGTTTGCTTAGTCCTCTAGCTGTCTGTCTTCCAATCCTTGGAAAGTTGATGCCTTTAGCAGCAACATCTGCAAGGGACATTGATTTGGTGATAAAGCAGAGAAACTTGGAGCATCAATACTGCTCTCTCTGCCTGCTGGAACCAAGGATTTTGTTCCTTTTCCTGGTAGCAACAGAAGATAAATAACATTCGATCAGTTGGATCCTACATCATTTTTCATGTGCTCTGTTCATACCAGCTGATGAGAAACCAGAGACTTCATTCTGGAGAAAAATTCAGCATTTTTTTTTTCCCCGTATATCTTTTTATTTCAGTATAGAAGTTTTGAAGGTTTTTGAAACAAATATGAAACATGGGCTCTGATTTTTCTATTTGAATTTGGAACTATTGAAATATAATGCACATTCTGTTCCTCATAAAACAACATCAAAAGTAAAAACAAAATCACGCTTCTGTTTAATATATGAGCTTGAAGGATTAAGGTGTTTATTTTTTTTCCCTGGTCATGTTTGGTTTTTTTTTTTTCCAAGATTGACTTGATATCAGAAAACCCTTGGAATTTCACAGAATCTGAATTTTGGAAAGAAATCATATTTTTTATTTAAACAAGTTCTTCTAACTTAAATTCTTATATACCTTTTACTATAATGAACACCATTTAACCATACACAACTGGGTATAGTTTAGTGATTTGAGAATAATGAGGAGGTATAAGAGATTTGATTTCTATCCTTGCTGACATTTTGGTTTCCTTTACTCTCTCATAACATCATTGGTCCACCTGGAACACAAGAGTACTACTTGTTTACTTGAGAATGAAAAATGCTGCAAAAATGTAACATTTTTATTTATTCAGTAAATATGATCTTCTTCCTTTATTTCTTTAGGCAGCTGGACAAAGTCCTTTGGGTGCTACCAGGTTGTTAACAGATTAATAACATGGATAACAATGGGATTTTAGCTACAACTGGCCACAGCTGCTTGTTTGTGATTTTGAGGACTTTCTTTTCCCTGATCAGTTATCTGTTGTTTTTTATGAAAATATTTTTTTCTGCCTGACTGGCAGAAAAAGAGCTTTAAATGAGTTTTTTTTAAAAGCTTGCAAAAAAGATAACAAAACCTCTGTTAGTGGAGCTATTGAAATATGTAGCTCAGGTATAATCCTGGTCTCAGCAGTCCAACCTTGCAGCATCCCAATGAAACAATGAATTTCTCTTGGACACCGAAGGGTGGATGTCTTTGTTTTTGCTTTGTAGGATTCATGGAAGGACTCCCGATGTTGCACTTGTTAAGAGATTTAGAGGCGCTCAGCTGTGCCTTGTTTCTTGCAGTACCCCAGGGGGGTGATTATCTTTGATTATCTCATGATAAGAGCCTCCTTGTCATAATTTACATCTTAATTTATGTAATTCTCCCTTTAATAATGATGTCTCTTTAATATCAATTAAAACTTTATGACATTAATTTAATGGGAACCTTGGATATTCCTCTCTGGTATCTGTTCCAGTTTTTGAAAGAGGTACTTTAAACCAAGATTGTTTTCTGAGAAGATCAGGGCATTTAAAAATTTGGGCTTTGATCAATTAAAACACTAGTGGCAAGGCTAGATCCAGGGCCTGTGAAAGCCAGGGGAAAAGCTTTGATTAGTCTTCTAGACATTCAGCAAGCCTCTTACATACTTTCATAAAGCAACTCATGGCTGTTGTGGAGCCAGCTGAGGAAAAGCATTTCTTCCTGAAAAAGCAGTAAGTCTGACACAGAGGACACACATTAGGGAGTTATTATCACCTTGCGCCCTTCTTCTATTTACTGCTTATTTAAATAAAATAAATTAACTTAAAAATTGCTAGAAAAGGGAATGGTATGGAAGAACAGGCAAGTGTAGGCAAAAAAACCAAGAGTCTGGTTTGTTACCAGAAGCCAGGGATTTCTGCTTAGCAGTGACTTGGAAGAAGATGGACTAAGGACCAGGACCATGTGTTGGAGTAAAAAGGAGATGGAACTGCTGTCTCTTAATGCAACTGAAGATAGCACCATCTCTTTAAAGTAACAAACTATAAAAGTCCATTTCATTCTACATTTTCAATTAAAGAGGATGTTTTCACAGAAGGTGAATTTCTTGACTGATTCTCTAGTATGGCTTTTGAGAGTTGTTCTACAAAAGCATTTATAGACCTCAGAAATAACATCATGCATTCCTGCCAGCCCTTTCCCCTCCAGGCTACCCACTAGCTCTGAGTACATCCTTCTTCCCAGCCTGTCTCCAGGATAAATTGGCAGAGAGGTGTACACCCGCCCTGTGTCACAGCTTACAGTCACCACAAAATCTAATTTGTTCATTGTGTTTCCCATCACTTATGAGTTTTACTCTTCCCTTTCACATCTTATGTATTTTCCTGTCTCTTACTGATAAATACTTACTTCTTGTTGTTCTGATGGACCCTGAAGTCAACCAGAGATTTGAAGAGAGTCTAGCATAAATGCTTCCCCCCATCCCCAGTCACAAAAAAGGGCTTTGAATCTCAGCAGTCAGGTTTTTCTTAGAACAGAAATTACAGTGACCAGCTTCGTAGAGCAGGGAAATTTCCTGCCTGCTGGACAAGACACGGTAAAGTAAAAGGAACTGCAAACAATTCTGCTCACAGTGCCTTCCAGGTGGATTCTTTCTTCCCAGGGAATGTGCAATTTCCTTTCCCTTCAAATGTTCAAACTTAACTAGTACGCAACAACCCAGACAAAGCAAACAAGGCAATCACTGCCCTGAATCTAATACTATCACATACTGCAAATGGTGAATTAAGCAGATGTTACTTGTCAGAATTTGCAAAGCAATAGCTTAGATCTGTTCTTCAAACAGAGAACATTGTCCCCATGACCATGGGCTTGAGTGCAATTGCATCTTTGTGTCACAGCTGCTGCATCCTGGATTCATTAGACTTGGAGATTCACATGGTGATATGTTTTCCAGCGCTCTTCATTTCTTCATTGCAGGATAGGACTTGTATGTCATCAGGACTGAAAACTCCCAAAAGATACCAGCTATTCATTTCCAGCACAGTTTTCAGGAACTTCAATGCAAACACTTGTGCAGCGATCAGGACTTGTTCTGGCTGTTACCAAGGGCAGGGTGAGTCTGCTTTACACTTATTTATCAGGGTTTCCAGGGTTCCTGGCTTCCTTCCATTTCAGATTCAGATGTTTAGAAGTTCACAGTTTCCACAGACAACCACTGATAGATATTTCAGATTAATCCCACAAAAAGCATCGTATAATGATGAAGAGTACTGGCCCAGTTTTGCTTCTATAATCTTGTCACTGTGTTTTCTATAGGTGAATTATCAAGAGCTAGTTTTCGAGATATTTGCATATATGGTCTCCTTAGGTTTCACTGTATTAATAGTTTTCAAAAGTGTCACTCTTTATGTTTCACTTCCCTAGCTAGGAGAGATGGATAATAGCTCTACCCCATTCACAAGGATGTAGGGTATGAGGTGATATGTATTTCACAGAATCACAGAATGGTTTGGGTTGGAAATGACCTTAAAGATCATCTATTTTCAACCCCCCTGACGTGGGCAGGGACACCTCCCACTAGACCAGGTTGCTCAGAGCCTCATCCTGCCTGGTATTAAACACTTCCAGGGATGAGACATCCACAACTTCTCTGGGCAACCCACTCTAGTGCCTCACCACCCTCGTAGTAAAGAACTTCCTAATGTCCAATCTAAATCTACCCTGCTCTAGCTTAAAACCATTGCCCCTTGTCCTATCACCACATGCCCTTATAAAAAGTCCCTCTCTAGCTATCCTCTAGACTCCTTTCAGGTACCAGAAGGCTGCTTGCTATAAGGTGTCCTCAGAGACCCTACAGATGTAAGATAAATGTGCTTGGTGTACAGCTCAATCTGATCTGGGATTGTAGAGATATGCATAACAACTAGTCCTCAACAATAATCACCCTCTTTAGCACATGTATTTTGCTGACATTGCTGGTGGGCCAAACCAGACCTTTTAACTGCTCTGCCCTGCATGGGCTGAAGGTGCAAATTGTCTCCAGTCTCCCTTGGAAATAGCTTCATCACCTGTTTGAAGCCACATATGGCACATATTTTTAGGACAAAGGTAGACTTTTCTTTCACAGATTTCCTTTTCTCAGTGGAAGGTGTTTTTATACATTAACTTATTTCCATTTCTTCTTTGTTGGAGGTAAAATTTTAAGAGCGATGATTTCTTTAATAGCTATAACAAAACCTCACAGAAATTCACCAAGCTCCTACCTCAGGCCAGCCTAAACCTTAGGTAAATTTGCCTAAGATAACGTGTAAACTAAGCATCTTTTTGAGCTTTGAAGAGGTACCCAAAGGCTCTTTGAAGAATGTTCCAACTGCAATTACCTCTATATTTATATATAAATGAATACTGCCCTACAATAACGTAACAGAGAAAAAGACTTCAGGAGGTGAGATCAAAGGACAGGAGGAATAGTAAAATCTTATTCAGAGAGGCTACAACTGAGAATTGGATAGTCAAATAGTAACCAATGTGGTTCATGAACACTCATGCCAAAGCTGACTTGATATGGTCCATGGGACAATGATTTTCTGACATTTCTGGAAACATTAATGTGTTAAAAAACCTCCTGTGCTTTAGCCTGCATGAACATTCCTCCCTTTTTTGTAGCTCATTGTGTTACAGCAATGAAAAGATCCTCCAGCCAAGGCTTTATTGTGCCAGGTGCTCTACCTATGCACACAAGTACATACACACACACACACAGCCCTTATCTCTAAAGAATTTATCTTATAAACAAGGTAAAAAGGATTTATAAGAATCAGTGTTTTGGGGACTGTAACTTTTGGCAGTGGAACCTGTGAAGAAGCATTTGGAGTCACTGAGGAGATTGTGGTAGGGCTGGGAGTAGCAGTTGGATCAGAGGAATCTGTAACCACAAGTCCTGTCACACCAGGGCACTGGGCAGGTTAGACCTGGTCATAAAGTGTCAATGGCAATTCCTACAACCATCCTTGTTTATTTATTTCTATTCCTGAATCTCCCCTTCTTGTTGACTCAGTGTTGGACTCACACCTAATTTCTTCCCTGGCTTTTTTCCCCATGTTGTTTTTTGGAAAACACAAAACAATTGAAACTGCAAAGCACAACACTGCTGATAAACATCTATCGACTGGCACAGCTGTTGAGGCTAGGTGAAGATCAGGTGGTCTGTGTTCTCATGGCACTGAGGAAAAGTGATGGAATGCAGTGAAGGCTGCTTATCCCATTCTCATGCATATCACAGCAGTTATCTGCTCCTTGCAAGATCTACCAAGGAAGCCATAAATGTTTTGTGCCACTGCTAAATGCTGACCACCGGGAACAATGGCTTGACCACAGTCACAATTTGCTCAATAGTAGTGAACAAGGTATAAAAAAATATTATCCATATTTTGGACCTAATTTGTGGGATGAGTATTCCACAGCAAGTCATAGAGACTGATGGGTTTGTTCTGCTCTCCCTCCCCAGAACAGACACCTTTTGATAAGATTTGCAGCCTTGGCAATGCCAAGTGGTTTTCTCCAGGAGATTCCAAGTGTGGTTCCAGTTGTGTGTTTTGGAGCTATATAGCAATTCTGCAGTCTAGTGCATTTATCACTGGCAATCTTAAAGAATCTGTGTATGTTGCAAGTGTAAATAAACTGTACTATTCATGCATCTGACTGTTTCTAGTGAATGCAACTGGACCAACAACTGACAGGCTGTTTGTACACCTGGTGGTGGACCTATAGTTATGGCAAATTGTGCTGTTTGTGCATCTGACTAGCTTTTGAAAGCAACCAGACCTGCAGTGGATGGGCTGTTCATGCATCTGGTGTTGAACCTATAACCACAAACACTAAATTGTCATATCTATTAAGAGAGAAGTCCAGGTACCCCTACCCCTCTAATCTCTGAGGGCCAGTTAGAATTCAAGGGGATTTATCTCTTACCAAATTTATCTAACACTGCATGCAACATTCAGCAGACATTTTTCCAAAGTGAAGGTGAAGTGAAGCTAGGGTCTTTTTCTCCAGAGATGTCTTCAGGCCTCTTACTTGAAGAGGACAGTCTCTGTTTCTGAAGTGCCTCTTGTTCCCCCCAGGTGGGTTTACAGTGAGAGCTGAACGTCTGACCTTTATTGACTCACCTTCCCAAGTGTCCTTCCCCTTTCCTCATTGTGCCATCCTGGAGGATCTCGACGGCTCTGTCACAGGCCAGAAAGGAAGTCATCTCCTCCCATCCACAGATATCCTTGCAGTATCTTGCACAGCCAGCACCAACTTCAGTCAAGCTGCTGGTGGCAGTGTTTGTGGAAGTGACCTTGCATTCCATCGTATGTCTCTTCATTTGTAAGTAACTGTTCCACTTCTGAAAAGTTGGCATGGATGTTGATTGCTATATTTTATACTGAAAATGCTGCTGGGTCTGAACCCAGTCCCAGGACTCCTGCCTCTCTCCTGGGTCCTAAACTAGGTCAGAGCAAAAGCCTGAGCAGTCACACAGAATCACAGCATGTTAGGGGTTGGAAGGGACCTCCAAAAATCATCTATCCAACCCTCCTGACAGAGCAGGATCACCTAGATCAGGTCACACAGGAATGCATACAGGTGAGTTTTGAATGTCTCCAGAGAAGGAGACTCCATCAGTGGCATACATTAGTCTGTGTTGTTTGCCATGTGGTCTCTGGCGTTGCTTTTATTCTGGCTACTTGTTCTCACCTAGATAGTTCTCAGGCATGGTTGGGGAAATAGCTAAAGGACTGTTACTAACTGGCGATTTGAATGTAAGCATCATGTTTTTGGGACAGAACTTAGTTGCAGGGACTGCTATGAGAATTATGTATGCTAGTTGGCCTCCAGGCCAGTGGATCGTCTTTGGTTTATTTTATTCACTAACTTAGATATGACCTGCCCAAGTTCTTTTTTTTCTGATATTCTTGGCAAGCTGTTTATCTTTCTCACATTGGTATCATATCTGTAGTCTTCATTCCTGTCCAGAGGCAATTCTGGCAGTGTTCAGTGGACCTTTAAGTGGAGGCCATGGTGTATTGCTATTTTGTCACTCTTCAAATTACCAGGGGAATAAAAACAGGTGTTGATCAAAATAAGAATTCAGCTCAAGGTGGGGACAGATGCTCAAAGTGAGATCAATGACCAAGCCCCAGTCAGGATTTAGTGGGTAAATTGTAATCTTTGACAAGATTTTCTGATTGGTGACCTATAAAATGTGAGAAAAAACCCTCAGTTGATAAGAAGATAGAGTCTTTAAAAAATAAAATACTAATAATATATATATTTTGTATTTAATTAGATTTTAAGTTGAGTTCTGAGAGTGTTTCCTTTTATGCTCATTGTGAGAGATTTCTCCAAATGTTCCCAAATAATAAATGGTCATGAATTTTCATGTCTTAAGCAGAAAATCTTTGCCATCTGATTTCACTGCTACGTCAGTTTCATAAACTGTAAGATTCATGTGTTATCTTCTCTACTGAAACTGAGTTGAACAATTATGGTTTCGTGAGCCTAGCTCTTATGCAATGAATACCTGTCTTGTATAGGAGATATAATAAGTTCAGGATGTATTTAATTAAAAGAAAACTTTCCAGTAGATATGCTTTTGTGACTCTGATGGAACCATGCCTTTCTTACCCACCTCATCAGGACTTTCAGGTCTTTCATTTTGCTGTTCTTTACTTGCTGCGAGTTGAATTTAGCCAATTCAGATCATCCAACCTTATTAACACTGACTCAAGTTCCCAACCTAAGCAACCTGTTTCAGTCTACATGGTTGTGGTTTCTCATCAACATGGTGGGATCAGACAATAGTACAAAGGATATATGAAGCACAAGAATACATTTGGGCTATTGTGAGTGGCAGAACATTTTGGAAGCTAGGTAATGCTTTTCCAGAATTAAGATGACAGTTTTCACTTGATTTTAATGAGGGTTTGTGATAATACCACTGTTTATAGATGGAAATGAAAACCTATTTGTTCATTGTCTTAATCATAGTAGAGGAACCTAAACCATAAATGAACAAATTAGTTTGTGCGAGAGAGACTATGGTAAATCTGTGCTGTAGCTCTCAAAGTCTACGCAGCAATCAAAAATTACTGGAAAGATTTGGCAGGTGAGAGAAATTTAATATGAGTAAATTGAAATTCTGTTGAAGACATATAAACTTAGATATTTTCCTGAAGAAGATGTGCAGTCACTACGTAGAGATTGACAGTGTGTTGCATTACAGCTGGTGGAAACCTGCGTCCTTGCAGTTTCAGCTCATTGTACTGTTAAAGGCTCAGAATGGTCCCTGGCCTGGTTTTAGCCTACAGCAGCTATCCCATGCCCAAGCAATTCATGAGCACAAGTGAGAGGTCAACATGACCTAAGGAACTATTTCTCCTAAGGCAGTTTAGACGACGCCACCTGTTTTGGGGGGGGCTGAAGGAATTTGATTTCTTTTTTAATCACCTTTTAGAGATCAACATGACTTGTGGAACTGTTTGTGTGAGGGTGGTTTAGATGACCCCTTGCTGCTTTGGGAGTTGAAGGAGTTTAATCATATGCATGTGGCCAGGCCAGTTCATCAGAAGAGGTGTAGCTATAGGTCTGTGTCTGAGTGCTTACATGCATTAGGAGTAGATGAGACAGTTTTGTTGGAGAAGATCACACTGTATAAGGAGAATGTTTCAAGACATAGCAGTTAAACTTTCTCATCCCCTGTGCTCTCTCTTGGTCTAGAGTGGCACATTCGTGGTCGTGACAATGTTGGGTAGATGGCTGGACTTGATGATCTTAGAGATCTTTTCCAACCTTAAAGACTCTGTGATTCTCTATGCTCCTTAATAAAAAGAGTGAGGGGCTTGAGACTAGTTTTTTTTACTTCCCCTGAGTTTCAGGGATGGACTCCAGCTCCAAAAATCTTAAAGGCAAGTAATGGATTTTGAGAGCCAAGTCCTGGTATGGCAACCTCTGTCCCAGCAACCCCAGGTTCATTCCCTGACACTGAGGGAACAGACAAGGTTTAGCTATGGCCATGTTATTAACCTTCTTAGAATCAGGAGTTCCATCAGTGCTACCTTTAAGAAAGATCCCCTGCCTGGGAGCTGTCTGGGATAGGGCTGACGGTGTAAGCTAAAAGCATGTCTGGGACCATTTTAATAATTTCAGTTACAATGTGGGCAATTGACTCTTTATCTTTGTGCTGTTAATTTACCAGAATACATGTAATGTATTGGCAGCTTTTTCCCCTAAAACATGTATTCGGGGGTGGGGTGGGGGTGGGGGGAAGGAAAGAGGTTTTTTGTTAGAGAAAAACCCCTAGAAGACTTTTTTTAAAAAACAAACCAAAACAACATAAGTATCTTGAATATTTCTTGACTCTCACTCCTAAACTGTTTCACCCAACAACTTCCAAGGAAAAAGGGATCCATTTCCAAGCTTGCATTGCTGTAACAAAAGCCTTCTTCACCAAGTCCAGTTGCAAGTTAAAATAATGTGTCGCTTAAGCACCCTTTAAAGAGGGGTTTTATGTCTTTTAAAAATGTAATTGAAGCTTATAAAAGTCTTTATAAATTTATATGTGAGAAAGTTATTGAGTAGTCTGAAGAACAGC
The DNA here is from genome assembly GCA_024605025.1 of Megaceryle maxima. Classification (NCBI taxonomy): domain Eukaryota; kingdom Metazoa; phylum Chordata; class Aves; order Coraciiformes; family Cerylidae; genus Megaceryle; species Megaceryle maxima. Next base: position 84,516 of record JANHGN010005859.1, on the reverse strand, counting down.
TTATGCCATGGCACAGCGCAGCATGGCTGCAGGCTAGATACAGCGGCTGCAAATGCCACCACTACCCATATCATCATGAAAATATGAATCTCTATTAATATTAAAACAAATTTTCATTAAAAAATTGTCATAACATGATTAAGTGACTGAAAAAGTTTCTTCACATTATGCATAATTTTTACAAGGGGAGAGCATTAGAATAATCAGCAGCCAGGCAGCACCTTGCGGCAAAGGGGACTCCCAACACTTTGCAGCTGCGCACAGCAGAAGGAAGTTTGCCTCTTGTTCCCTTTCATTTGCTTTCTTCTTCTCACTCTGGAAACCTGGGACTTGCTCAGCACCAGTCTTATAGTTCAAGCCTTTTATTGCCTCTCTCTTCTCCAGTCTGCTGCAGAGGGAAAGATTAACTTTCTTCTTTATAGCCTTAATTCTTAAATCTGGTCTAATATCCTCTCCTGTAGTGCATGCATTCAGTTGCTGCAAACCCAGCCGCTGCTGATGGGTTCCTGTGAAAAGAATAGCTTACCCCCTACCTCCGTGTCTTTGAGTCTTGAAGAGAGTTCAAATGGTTACTCCAGTTTTGCTTTTCCTTTGATATTTACTTACTGTGGTGCCTTCAGATGAACAGCCACCTGTGGTGAAACACCCTTAAAATCACGCTTCTTCTCGCAATGTGTACGTGCTCAGTTGCTCTCTGGTGGTATATCCTCCCTGTGTACATGATTGTATGCACACACGGGACAACCTACATGCTCACTTGGCCTCACAAGCAAGCCCTCTCGGGTCCTGTGACGTAATGTTGAAAAGCAAATATGGAATCGTTGGTTGTTGATTGTTAGTTAACCAACACACCAGCTAAACTTCAGAGGCTCAGCTCTTACTGGGTTGTGTTTATGGAATCTGAGACATCCTACCAGGCATCCAAGAGCAATTTGTTTCCCAGTGAAGGACCCGTACCCATTTACCCTGTGGCCTGGGGTATTGGCAGCAAAGCCAATTCCTGCAAAAGGCTTATGAACATAGAAGACATTTCCTCAAGCCTTCCTTCTCAGCTTGACCATTGTCGGAGTTGTTTATTCCTTCTGGGAAATATTTTTAACATTGAGGCAACTTTTCCTATGTTTTTTGGTTTTTTTTGGTTTTTTTTTTTTTTTTTTTTTTTGGTTTTTTTTTCTTGCAAGAAGTCCAACAAGCCTGTTGGATGCTTCCTGTGGTCTTCATGGATCTAAGCCAGGTATGCCAGATGGGACCCACTGCCATAATCAACCTTCTATTAGTCCAAAAATTGTATTAACTGGCAAAAGACTGCAAGTGGACAATGGAGACACAGTAAAATATGCTCAGAGCACCTGTGTCCAGGTTTTCAGATCCACTTTGCATGCTCCAGAGCTCTACCTGATGTGGGATAAATGGAATGACAAAGTGGTCCTCTGCAGGTTTTTGCTATGCTTACACTGCAGAAATGTTTGAACTTTTTGCTTACCAGCCACTTTCCAGGTCAGAATTTGTATCTAATTTTAGTTTTTCTTAAAGTACCAGCCTATAAACTATAGGAGCTGAGGAACTGATTTTAGAACTGCGAGGAGTTAGGAAGCCAGGGATAGCAAAATTGAAAGCTACTTTAAAGGAAGCCAATTTAGCTTGTTGCTCACAACCTTCTCTACTCCTGGGAGATTATCTCATTTCTTATTTTACTTCAAAAACTGAGTGGCTATTCAGGATCAGGGACAAAGATCTAGCTATTTTTTTAAAAAAGCTGTGTATGCAAAAACTTGCTGATAGTAAAGGTTCACAATACAAGGTAGATTTGAATCATGCCTTTGGTCTCTCCACAAAGATACACACATCTACTAAAAACAGCTGATAATTTTTAATCTTAATTAAAATAAAGTTAACTGGGTTTGGGGCCAACATCAAACCTGTAAAGTGTTTGGTTCAGTCATCTGGCTAACAGTAAATTGGACTGTTGATATTAACATCAGGTGTCCCACTTGAAGCCTGATGCTGTTATTACTCCCTGTTTTAGAAGAGGGATGATCATAATGGTTACACAAATGTATCAAGCAGAAAGCATTTAGAGCAAAACACAGCGCCTGCCTTCATACACACAGATATGGACCCTTAGGATAAGGAAGTTAATGGTAAACATAAACAGGAGAGTTAATATTTGTTCTACTTAATGTTGTTGATTGGTTTAACAAATCCTTTGTGGCCCATCTATGTTTAGCAGTTCTGCGTGATGAACTTGAGCTAAATTACATAAGAATTTATACAATCACAACTGGTAAGTTGTGTCTCAGATTGTAAAGTCCTATCTAGTAATCCTGCCATATTTCTAAAGCAAATTGCTTCTTAATTGAAACCTCCTTCAATATAAAAATACAGCCTTTTCTGTGAGTCATCCTTTTTTTTCCCCTTACAGTGTGTAAAGACTTCCAGCAGTTTAAAGTGAGGGTTAATTTTGCATTAAGACCATTGCCTCCTAGTTTCTTTCAAATAAAGCCAGGGGAAGTTCAGAGGAAGGCTCTTTCCTCTGATAATGAAGCTCTCCACGTTAATGATGCGTGGAGGCTCCCTCGGATCCTCTGAATTAGAAATACTCGCATGTGTGAGCGCTACTCTGCTTCATTAACATTAAAGAGAGGTAGATTGGTGGCTATTTAGGGCACAGTGAAATCACTGGCTATTTAGGGCAAACAGAAATGGTGCTAATCGTGGCTGGTAATTCCATTAGTAGGGTACTTCTATTTTGGTGTCTGTTTGGCATATAGGTGAAAAAAACCCAAGCACACTGACATCCTTTCAAGGGGAATGTGGTCTCAGGCTCATTGTTGCCTTGTACCAGTTAACTTCTGCTCAAAGCTGCAAAGTTTTTCAGGCTCCCCAGATTGGTGTGCTGACACTCTCTCAGGAGTAGGGGATGTGTTTGTGGGTGGCAACACCCTGAGCAAGGTGTGTAGAAGGCAAGGACACAGCATTCCAGGTCAAGGAAAGTCCAGAGATTTCAGGCCATAAGATATCTCCTGCTGCTTTTCCTTTCTAGGTCATGAACAAACTTCCAGGTGAAGGTCAGTGAATCCAGCTTATCATAGTATAAAACCATACAAAGCCTTCTTCCTTAGAAAGTCTTTCTGGCATTAAAAAAATGGCATTTTCAGACCAAAGACTCTCCAGTGAAGGTTCCCTGTCTCTCTAGCCCAAAGACTGAGAATGATTAACTGAAAAAGAAAGTTGGTAGTGTCTGAAGATGAAAAAAGTCTATCCTAGCTTTGAAGTGTAGGGAGAGAAGACTTGTTTAAGTAGGTTTACTTACATGCTAACCTGCCTGGACACTTTCTAGTGCAGCCTGCTCTAGGTAAATCTGCTTTAGCAGGGGGTTTGCACTAGATGGTCTCCAGAGGTTCCTTCCAACCCTTACTATTCTGTAATTCTGTGATACTAGGAAATAAGTATTTCACTTAACCATAGCCATCTGGAAGTTAGCTGTCTAGTTTAAGGTATTTATTTGGGGAGCCTTCATAACCTCTTGTCAAGATTGGTGCCTAGCACTGTTGGATTCACACTTAATTCACTAGCTAGTGAATTCACATTCACTAGTTAGTGAATCATAGAACAATTTGAGTTGGAAGGGATCTTAAAGATCATCTAATTTCAACCCCCCTGCCATGAGCAGGGACACCTTCTACTAGATCAGGTCATTCAAAACTTCATCCAACCTGGCCTTGAACACTTCCAGGGAGAGGCCATCCACAAACTCTCTGTGCAACCTGTTCCAGTGTCTGACTACCCTCAGAGTGAAGAATTTCTTCCTAATATCTAGATCTACATGGCTAGTATGAAATTGCCACAACTTCCCAAGAGATCAGTCAGATGATATGTATCCCTCCCTATATCCCAGCAGAATTGACCCTTCCAGGCTTTCTTCTCTGTCTTTAAAACTTCTTGGAAATAACAGGGAGAAATCTCTGAGAAAAGTGCTTCAAGCTGTCTCATCAGAGTTCTCCAGCAATGAAAAGTAAAATGAGTAAAGAGCAAAACCGAATGGGTTTGTGTTGCACAGAGGACAGGGCTGAGTGTCCATCACTTGCATATTGTGACTCAGTAAGGCAATTTCTGCTGCGTAGGAGAGTTTAATGTTGCACATTCTGTGTTTAACATTATGTGTGGTGTGCTTCTGCTGCTAGAAATGTTTTCCTGAATACCTGTGCAGGTGCTGATAACTCTGGCAATAATGTGCTTGTTGTCATTTGCTTGCTTAATTAGCAGCCTAATATCCTGGTCCAGTTAATGCCTCTAAGAGGAGGTTTATTAGTAGTATGGAAGCTGTTTAAGCCTTATAAACTCCTTCCAGTCAGTTTCATTGGTCTGCCAATACCTTCTGGTTGAGTGATTCTTTGCTGATTCACACTTCTCCTGTTTCCCACTGCTGTTTCTCTGCCAAATGTTTCTAGGTAACCAGAAAGAGACCTTTGCCAAAGTAACAGCCACCAGAATAACAAGAAAAACAACTACAAAACTAATTTTAAAAGAGAAAAGGAAAACAAATCTACAGGCAACCCTCCTCTGGGATGACTGCTATTGTAATTGTGTATTGTCTCCAAAGCAATAAGGGAAAAAACAACCAAAAATTGCAGATACAAACTGGAAAATTGCAGGATGACATGATTCTTAGCACTGGCTGCTTTGGGTAAATAAGCTGTAACCAGTCTGGAGGGTTGGGTAACATCTGAGATGTGTAGTTGTGTAGGGTAATACTCCAATACTTAAAAGTACCATTTTAGATATGCTTAAAAGAGTGATTTTTATTTATTTATTTTTTAAGCTTAGTGTCAGCTCAAATGCCAAAACTAACTTAGTGGACTAAAGGTGAAATTGCCAAGTTGTCTTGATCTGGCAGCTTCATGCATAAATCTGCTGCATTCATCTTAATGGCAGAATCATAGACCTAGGGTATCTTGGTGAGCCAGCAAGTCATCTCCTCAGCTGAGAATTAGACCTGCAGACCTGGGACATGTATCTCTAGCAATTCCCCATGTATAATGTGAAGAATGCAAGAAGTGGGGAAAAAACTTGTGAGTTGCAGTTGTGCAGCTGCAATGCTAACTGTTTTACAAGCATGTCTACTGCTGAAGATGTTGGTGGCAATGGTGTAAGACCTTTGCTAGAATTTTGGATACTTTATCAGCCTTCCTCCTGTACCTTTAGTGGCACAGACAACCCTGCGCCAATCCATCTGAAGGCCAGCTGGGGTCATGTTCAGGGTGAGGAACAATCTTTTGCAGTTGCTACTGAGAAGATGACCACAATGAGATTCATCAATTCTCAGACAAGCTTAGGCAGGCCGGGCATTTGTGTACAGTAAGGGAACAGGGAGAAGGTTCTTAGGGTAGGATTTATTCTTCCTGATTTTTGACATCAAAATACAATTTCTAATGTGGAAGCCTTGTCACCCAGATTCATTCAGGTCATGGAGAAACATCAGCTCCAGAGAACATTTTCACCCACATCACATCTGACATACTCTGGAGGAGCTTGGTGCTCCTTGTTGCCTCAAGGTGAATAGACCTCCCTAGACTTGTTCCAGATGTGAAATGGTAGCAAAGTGTAGCTAACCAGAGAATAGTTTTAACCATGGTTTCCATCAGTTTCAAGAGCTGTTGTAGGAATGCAAGATGCTGAGAACTGGAAGTAGGACCTTTGTTTCGTAGAAATGGCTTATGATCAGGGACCCTTGATCAATCAGACAGGAAGAGACAACGAAAGTTGTAAAGGAAAATAGGCCCTTAAGATGATTAGCTAAGTTAGAAGTTAGAGAAGAATAGGACACTGTAGAATAATGGAAAATTAATAGAATGCAGGTGCTGTAGAATAATATCATAAGACCATGTGAATAGTTCTCATTGTTCACTGTGTAGCCCTTACCATGGCTGGTTTAAAACTCAGTCCACCTGAGTGAATAATGGTTATGAATAGTTTAATTTTCTATTATATATAAGACATGATAACAGATGGGTAGTCAACTTAGGGTAGGCATTTTATTAAAGGTTAACTACTTTTAGGTAAAGTATAGATCAAGATAAATGGAGATAAAGGAACAACTTGAGTTTTTCTCAGAAAAGAGATGTCTGAAGAAATTGTGATGACCTGTGACATCTGAAGAGGAACTGAAGCAAGATGACAAAGAATGGCTGAAGATTAATAATGGACTGAGAACTGAGAGTTTGGGAAAAACACAAAGGACTTTTAAGAAGAATATTGATTATTTAATATTGTGTAAAAAAATGTGTAAGAGTATATATATGAGTTGAATTTTGTAAGTTTCTTTGCCACTCACTGAGGTGATGGCCCAACTCTGAGGTGTTAAATGAAGCAAACCTAGAGTAATCCACTGTATGGGAAAATCTTTTAACAATTTTCAATGTCTGACCACCAGAAGGGTTAGTTGCATTTCACATTCATCTTTTCCTTCATGTAGTTTGTTGCCTTCAACAAATCAGCTCCTGTAAGCAGAGTACACTGTATCTCTGGACAGCCTTCCATCCTGGGGAGACTGGCAGTCAGAGCACTAAGAAGTTATTCTGGTCACAAGCTGAAATATTTAAGATCAGTTTAGCATAATTTGAAAAAAGTCTATGTGCAGTAAGAAGACCCTGCTCCTGGAAGGAAATTCACGGGTGGTTTTACCCATCCCAACTTCACTGTGTCGTTTCCTATTTTTAGTAAAGAAAGGTCTCCATAGGCCTCAGATCTAAAGGGTTTGTGCCTACTCATAATATTGTTACTGTTGATCCATTCAATGAAGAGTAGGGTTTTTCTGAATAGATGGACAGAAATTAGGAGAGCAAAGTTCTACTGAAAAGGTGTTTTGAGTTCTCATTTGGATGCTCAGAAGACCTGTTCTACTAAAAGTTCAACCCTTTTCTGAAGATTTGCACCAGTCTGCAGCAGCCTCAGCTTTGTGCTGCATGCTGACTTGGGTGCAGAGCAGCTTTTTGAATTACACAGGATATTTTTCACCTTCATCCTCAATGAAACTTTTGACCTCTTGAATGTGAGAGAGTAATCAGGAAACTCTATCAAATTTCATGAAGATGGAAGTACTGAAAGTTGTACCTGAGGCTGATGAGCCTGGTGGATGGGAAAATACTCTGACAGTGAAGGAATTGGTAGCCTGGATGTTGCCATTGCTCTGCTTTGGTGCAAACCTTGCTCGTCTGTGCCTTTATTCCTCAACCTTATTTCTTCCTTTCTCTCTTTCTCTTTTTACAGCACTTCAAGCAGAGACCATTTCTTACTGTATTTGTAAAAAACTACACAAATGAAGTCACATTCTGAGAGACAATATATACTGCTGTAATTCAAATAAAAGCAGAAGTGTAAAAGCTGCAAAATGACAACATTGAGTGGGGAAAAAAAAAAAAAAGTGATTATATTTTTTGTTCTCCAGAAAAGAGGCTCCAGACGTTCCCTATAATTTAACTGTGACTGACAGTAGGAATAAGACAACCACAGTAAATTACGTCCATGATACTTTATCAAACCTGTATGGCTGGATGGTTCTCCTCTTGGATAAAGAGACTTACATGTTGACATTTGACAACCCTTTGGTCACCAAACAGCTCCAGGTAACACAGGAATTTTTCATAATTTCAAAATTATATTTGGAAAAGATAATCATGATTTCATCTTTCTGGGCGAGCGGGGAGAGGGGAAAAAAGTGTTAAGTGCACAGAAAATCTCTATATAGACAAGGCTTCGATAAGATGACCTAGTCCCTGGAGCTCTCTCTAGTAACTTAGAGCAGGAAGATGAATTTGGACATCTTAGATGAAAGATCCAGGTGGTTCTAAGGAATCAAGAAAATACTATCTTGAGACATGCTGAAGCATGTTTTTTTCAGAAGACATTGTTCCTCTGTATCTCTTCAAGGTGATGAGTAGAGTTAATTTTGTCTGAAAATTTTTTTTTCACCATCACTTTCTGCTTAATTTTACATCTCTCTTCCATGTTTCCAGGACACATCTTGCAAAATAATAGGTTGCCTGTGAGGACCACCATCCTCCTTATCCCTTTATACTGTACTTTATGGAGAGCTACTCACAGACTCAGACATGTTTATGTTGATTCCCTCTTACTAGTATTCAGTGACATTTAGCGACTTCACGACTGGGAATTACTTGCTGGTGGAGCACAAAGATCTTCCTGCCCATCCTGAGATTGTGGTGTCCTGTGGGACAAGGACTGGACAGCCTCTCCAATCGTTGCCTTCATATGGATATCATAACTCCTGTGACTGGTATCTTGACAGCAGACTGAGGAAGCTGACATATTTGGGTAAGTGCAACACTCCAGGTTTGGGGAAGAGTAACCGGAAAGTTGGCTGGTGGAGAATGACCTGGGGGTTCTGTTTGACAGCTGACTGAATATGAGCCAATGTGTGCCCAGGTGGCCAAGAAGGTCAACAGCATCCTGGCTTGTATCAGGACTGGTGTAGCCAGCAGGACTAGGGAAGGGATTGTCCCCCTCTACTTGGCACTGGTAAGGTCGCATTTCAAATGCTGGGTTCATTTTTGGGTCCCTTACTCCAAGAAGGACATTAGGTGGCTGAAGTGTGTCCAAAGAAGGGCGGTGAAGCTGGTAAAGGGTCTAGAGCACAAGGAAGTGGTGGAGCCCCCATTCCGGGAGGGATTTAAAAGCCATGTAGATGTGGTGCTGGGGGGCATGGTTTAGTGGTGACCTGGCATTGCTGGGTTAATGGCTGGACTTGATGATCTTAAAGGTCTCTTCCAACCAAAACAATTCTATGATTCTACAATTCTAATACAAGGGATGCAATGTACTATTTTTTTTTGTTCAAAAATGGTGACAGAGATGATGCATTTTAAATTTAAACCCCCAACTATATAAGACCTTAGACACAAAGCCATCTTTCAATGGCCTTTCAGTAAGTGAGAAGTCCTTCAAAAAGATCAATCAAATAGGTAAATGCATGCACATCAGGTCCATCTCTATCTGATCTATCTGATGCCTGATCTATCAACAAAAGGAATGTATCATAAATAGTGGGTGATGTGACATCCGTTGAATTTGAATGGTGTTTCAGAGAGGAAAAGGCATTAAATTCCACTAATGATCTCTGTTGTCAGCTGGTCCCATGTCACACGTATCATTAATAAATCATGTGCAATCTATCTAGGCTGACCCCACTGACGACGATAGGATTACTGGGCAAGAATTTTTTTTTATGACTGTAAACTTCCAAAGACATCACAGACCTTTACCTTTGGGTATGTTGTCTTTGTACACTAGATCAGAAAGTGTGGTGGTCATCAAAAAAAAAAAAAAAAAAAGAAAAAGAATCAGATATTTGGTGATACTTATTCAAGTTTCATTCCTATTCTCAAGCAAATGATTTTATAAGGCTCTAGGTTCTATATGTAAAAGGCAGGGTAATGATTTTTGCCATTATTAATAATGGTAGAATCAGGAATCACAAAATCATTTCAGTGCCTTTGAGCACAGCTTCATGACTGTCATACAGGGAAACTGAAGCGTAAAGATGCTGATTTTCACAGTAATAGAAAATTTGTCTCTGATCTAATCCATTAGTTTTAGTGATTTTTTTCTTGATTTGTACTGATGAGATGTCATTCAAATGGCTTTCTCATGTAGGATCTGTTTAGGACTGAGCAACAGTGACAAACAGTGAGACAGCAGAGAGGAGAATATGGGTGGAATGAGGCCAGGCAATCCACCATGTTTTGTCTGACAGCAGTGAAAAATCAACCAGTGTACATTTGAAGAGAAATAGGGAAGCTCAAACCTTGGTCTCAGTCTGAGAGTCACACCTGCTACACCAATCTCTGGTCTTGCCGCCAACTGGCATTGCACAACTTGTGTCCATACAGCTTAACATTTTATCTCTCAAAACAGGCTGGATGCACCCAGGCTTCAAATTAGGAAAGTTCCCTGTCCTTTGCTAATTCCCAAACCATAATGGTCACCACCTGGGACATTGTGTTGGTCTGGGCCAAAGTTGTGCCAGGAACTTGGTGAGCAATATAGCCATTATTGGGATTATTGGCGTCCAACTCTTAGTTCCACATCCTGGCCTTGTTTAGATATAGTATAGATATAGACTGGCTAGTATAAATCTAGCTGTTGAGTCTAAGCCTCACCCAAGATCACACCAGACGTTTACTGAAAGAAAAATGGTTTTATTATTTCAGTTTTCTAACAGTGCAAATTTGTTCTTTCAAATATAAAAGTCGACTGTTTTTTCAGTTTTCATATCCCAAACTTCAAGGCAAGGTGGGAAATCTCAGAAGATGACATCTATATCTTGGTCTCTAACTACTGTTGAACATGGAGGAGATGACAGTCTTGGGAATACTGAGACAAAATGATCTGGCCAGCATATGTCACTCTTGCATCATAGATATTGTCTTGTCCTTCTCTTGTCTTCCTTCCGTCTTGATTTTTATTATATGGAGAGGTCATTGTTGTTTCTCATTTTAACATAGGGAGAAGCAATCATTCAAAGTACATGAAGGGAAACTTATGAAAACACCTAGTGTGTATTATTCATTCTATGAACATTTTCAGCAAGGACTTTTATAGTAGTGAGATCAATAATTCAGTGTCAGGTACCAAATATTGAATGCTGTTGATAGGGTAAGAGTCTGAAACAAAGTGAGAGGATCCTTAGCCCTGGTGTGCCATTTACTTTCTCTCCTAAACTCTGTGCAGACTGAGAAGGTGAGGATAATTAGTCATCAGAGCAGAGTCATGGCATGTGGTGGACTTTCCATCATTCAGGATCCTTAGATGATGCTTGGCCATCTTTTCAGAGAAATATGCTCCAGCTCTACAAGAAGCTATTAGAAACCTCATGAGGTGAGATTCATGCTCTGTAGGAGGTCAGCAAAGACTGTCACAATAGTCCCTTCTGTCCTGAAAAACCCACCAGTCCACCCACTGACCCAGAGAGGACAACGCTTGGAGGTCTGGTCTTCAGAATGTCTTTCTGCCTAACTCTGCAAGATGTTTTTTTTCATTATTATTATTTTTTATTTACATTTAACTATATGAAATAATTAGCCAACTAATTAATCCCGTTTACAAGCTTTGTCAGATTCTTCAGCTGTCAGTCATGCCCGAGCCTGGGGCCGGCATTGAGTCTCAGCTCCCTTCTTCATCTGACTTGGTCTCCATGGCTACAGGCTGCATCTGCTGACACCCCACTCTCTATTTACTGCTTAATTAAGAATTTCACGCTCAGCCCTTATCTGCTGCTAAGAACAAGAACACACTGTTAAGAAACTCCAAATTTAGGCTGCTGCACAAGGAAAGCCTTTCTTGTCGTCCTGACTGCGTGGAGCCTCTTTAACTACCCTCTTGGCAACTGCGCTGCCACCCTTCAATCAAAAATCATTAAATGGGGCAGAGATAATGAGCATGTAGCATATCAAAAGGAGGATGTTTGCTCGGGCTAAGGAGGAAAAGCTGTAAGGGCCTATAAGCAGCCGCCACTTCAAAGGGAGAAGGGGCTGATAAAGAGTCATTTGTTCCTGTTTGACTTATGTAAAAGGTCTGGTATGTCGGAGTCCCGTCTCGCAGACGCGGGTCCCCCCTCTTGGTGCTCGTGTGTCAGCAGTCAGGCAGCTGGGCACAAACAGCATCAGCCCAAGCATATAATCACTTGACTCCGCGTCGACAATGGGCACTTGTAGGGGGTGGCGGAGGGAGGGCTGGGGGACAATGGGAAGACAATTATTGCAGCTGCTCGGGAGGGCCATAATTCTTCCTGCAGAAAGTCGCCGGCTCTTGCAGGGCGGAGGGGAGAGCTTGAGCATATTAGTCATCCTCTGACTTTTGGAAGCACTTTGCTGTGCCGGTGGGGTTTCGACAGCTGCTGGTGTACCGCCTCTTTCCAATAATTGTACATTCTGGCAGGGGTCAACTTACTTTTGACCCACTGCTTTTGTGCTCGTCAGAAAGCCTTTTAGGGCAAACTGTAGGGAAGTGGCAGGGGTGCATTACATCCAAAATTAACGTCAGCAAATACGTATCAGATGCCAGCTCATTCACAAGCAGGCTCCTGAATTCACACAGCCTTTTGCTCAGGCCTGCATGGGGGGGAGAAGGGGAGGGAAAACCTCATGACTGAAAAGATATTGTTATTCAAATGAAGCGGGCAGCTGAATGAAGCCACCTTTGCCAGCAGTTTGCATTGGGCTCAGGCTTTCTCCATGCCTCCTTCCATCCAAAATTGCCTGGTGTCATGCAAGTGTTTGTTTATCTTTGGGGGAGAAAGAAAGGTCTGTCTAACACAAAAGGCAAGAAAATATACCGTATGGAGGGGATTAAAGGAGTTAAGTTGCCCTGATGCTTTGAGTGCTTGCAGTTTTGTAAATTAGGCTTGGGTGTGGGACAATGCAGGGGATGCGGAGTAGAGAGTAATGATTGTAATGGAGAAAGTTGCTGCTATCTGGGCTACCTGTGCAACGATCCCGTTGACAAAGGTGCTCACTGCTACCTACATATGGATGAAACCCTCTTTACCCAACCCATGAGTCCCTTAGAAAATAATCTTTTCAGACCATTTTAAAGGAATCGGCATTGAAGGACAGATAACCTCATGTCCCTTGTGGATACTGGGTGAAGGGGAGACAAGGAAGCTTGAGGCATCCCATGCCAGTCATGTCCACATTATCAGCTTTGCTTTGACATTATTCGGTCTTTGTAGCATCATCCTGTTTTTCTCTGGGGCACCTCAGTGTCTTGAGAGAAGTGCTCCTCAAAGGTCACTGATGGGCTCTGAAATTGTTTTGTGTCTCTCCAAACCACTGATGGCTTGTGGCTCAATCGTGTTTCTCTCAGGAGAGTGGTCCTAACACGATGTGACCATGCCAGATCAAAAAAAACCCCAAATGTATTGTAACAAAGGAGGTGGAAAGAAACTTCACACTGGGATGTTTTATCACATCTGTGATATTTTTAGGAAAAATATCCTGTGTAAATTACAATAACATTACAAGCTTTTTATGTCTGTTACAAATAGGAGCATATGGTGCCACAGCGTGGTACTGCTCCTTGGTTAAGGTCTCTGGGCAATACTGGAATTGGCTAAAAACCAGAGAGCTGTTTTGTTCAATTTTGAAATGTTTAAACCACTTTCTTTTGGAATGAAACAAAGCGTTGGCTTCCTTCATCTCCAGATTTCTGTTGGCTTTTTTTTTTTTTTTTTCCCTAAAACTGAAGTGCTGGACACAAACATTATTGAAACCATCACTGAAAGGATTATCAAACTTTATATTTACCCCAAATACACTTTTCAGTAGACACAACTTTTATGGAGAGGGGTCATCCTGCTGACTTTGCTCAAGCTACTCATGTGTGAGTTGTTAAGAGGGCCTGAGGCTCAGCCTCATATCACTGCTGTGTCAGAAGCAGGTTTACCATTTCCATAGTTCTTCAAAAAAATAATTTGATTACACTTATTGTCTTTTCTAAATTCCTAAAGACTGATCTCACTTCCATTCCACTCTGTGGGTTTCTGTAACTGCTTTGTATAGGAGAAAAAACAGTCTCTTAAGAATGTTTGTTTCTAATATTGAAATACAGAAAATAAAGATACTTTCTGCATCCTTATTGCTCAGAGGTAAAGGAGAATCCTAGGTGAAAGACATAAAGAATGGAGTTAATTTGTTACAGAGCACTGGTTGTACAGGCATGAGGCTTTTCTTCCAGATAGATAAAACTCACCTTATATCAGTTGTTTCAGAAGGTCAGTTGACCAGATGTGGCCTGCTCAGTGGCCTCCATGAAGTGAAATGTCTGTTCTTAGCAAAGAGATGCCCTTTGTAACAAATATAAAGAGAAAAAACCAACCTTCTCCTGGTGAATGAGGTCCTGTCCTTCTGGCATGGCAGCAGAGAGACCAGAGAATGTAACAGTTACAGAAATGAGATGATGAAATGCCTTTATAATCCTGTCAGGGGTGGTCATTCAACTACATGATCTCTGCAGGAGGAGTTTCATGCCTTTACCACTGCCTCTGCAAACAGTAATCTGCTGTAAGCAAGACTCTGGGTCCATAGCCATCTGTGTCCATTTTTTTAATTTTTTTTTTTTTTTTTTTTTAAACATCTCTTGTCCTCTCACTGAAGTGTCCCCATGACGTCCTATTTCTGGCTACCTCCTGTAATAGATTCTGGCAGAGGATGACAAAATATCCTCTCCGGAGTTCTTTAGTTTCTAAAGGTGTGTCTCACCATGTTGTTGATTGTGCTGTCTAACAGTTTTGATTTCCCTGTGATGTATGTTAGTCCAATTGATGTTAAATAGCATGAAGTTGCTTGTTATTTGTAAGTCAGGCTATTGGAGCCATTTATCCTAGTTTCAGCCCTTCCTAATATCCACAGGCAAAATTTCCCGTCACTGAAAGCTCCTCCTTTATGTTCACTCAGGGAGCCTGAACCAGAAGAAAGTTACCAGGATTATTGTCAAGAAGGCCTATTTTTATGATTCACAGCCCAAACATCCAGGAAGAGCTGTAATAAGACAGAAAATTGATGAACCTTATAAAGGTTTTATACAATTAAACCCTGGAGCCTCATAACTACATTTTGTGAAGAGTCACCTTAATTTAATGTTTACTAACAACATCCTTCATCTGTGTTCCCTCTATCTCTTCCTGTCCTGTGCAGGAACAATGATAACATGCTTGGTAGCAAAACAAAAGCAGAAGGCCAGGTGCTGGGTTCTGCATTTAGGTCACAACAGCCTCATGCAATGCTCCAGGCTTGGGCAAGAGTGGCTGGAAACTGCGTGGTGGAAAAGGGCCTGGGAGTGCTGGTTGATAGCTGACTGAACATGAGCCAGTAGGTGCCCAGGTGGCCAAGAAGGCCAATGGTATCCTGGCTTGGATCAGGAAGAGTGTGGCCAGAAGGACCAGGGCAGGGATCATCCCCCTGTACTGGGCACTGGTGAGGCCACACCTCAAATCCTGAGCTCTGTTTTGGGCCCTTCACTCCAAGAAGGACACTGAGGTGCTGAAGCGTGTCCAAAGAAGGTCAGTGAAGCTGGTGAAGGAATCCAGAGCACAAGTCTTGGGAGGAATGACTGAGGGAACTGGGGTTGTTTAGCCTTGAGAAAAGGAGGCTCAAGGGAGACCTTATCTGTGTCTGCAACACCCTGAAAGGAGGCTGTAGCCAGGTGAGGTCAGACTCTTCTCCCAGAGTACAAGTGATAGGACAAGAGGAAATGGCTTCAAGTTCCATCAGAAGGTGTTTGGGTTGGATATTAGGAAAAATTTCTTCACTAAAAGGGTTGTCAAGCCCTGGAGGAGACTGCCCCAAGGAAGTGGTGGAGTCACCATTCCTGGAGGTATTTAAAAGCTGTGTAGATGTGGTGCTGAAGGACATGCTTTAGTGGTGGACTTTGCAGTGCTGGGTTAATGGTTGGACTTCATGATCCTGAAGGTCTTTTCCAACATAAATGGTTCTATGATGCTATGATTCTGTGACTAAGTCACTGTAGTTTTAATTATTCTCAAGGCCTGTATCTCTGCTATTGTGACCAGTTTTTAGGAATATTTGTGGGAAATGGAAACAAGATACTACTGATTCACAACTATTGCTCTTTACACCCAATTGACATAAATAACTGTGCAAGTTGCAGGGCTGTAGAAAATTCAGCCCCCAGTTCCTGCACTCATGTGGAGGGTGTAAATGATGTGTTATGGTTTGAATGTCATGTTCTGTGGTTGGATGACACTTCAAATATGAGAAACTTTTACCTTTGCCCTAACTATGGATATGACTGCACTGAGTTAAGTCTTAACAGTTCCTTCCTGTGCTGCATAAGGGACTGATCCCCTTTAGGAGGTCTATATAGTATATTTTTATGTAAAAAACTTTTTATGTAAAAAAACTTTTTATTTAAAAAAAAAAGTTTTTTGTCCCCTCAGCATTTATTTAGAATAGCTTTTCTCTAAACAATACAAATATCCTTAATTAGATGACTGTACTGTAGTGCTGGCAAAATAAAGCAAAAAACCCTCAACAAACTTGACAAAATACATTTATCAAAAAAAGGATGGTGTCAGGGCTTGGTTCTCTCACTTTTCCTAAGACTTTGACTTCTGATTTGCCCTGACATAAGTGTGAAGAAAAAGAAGACCACCATAACCCTAGAAGTACCCATAGAAGAGTATGGTCTAAATGCTAAAATGAGCATCTTGTCATTCTTTCTCCTCAGAGGTTCACCTTGTGGCCACCCAAAGAGACGATGCTGTTCAATTTGAGCTTTATGTGGTGATTTGGGGCAGATTGGCTTGACTGATATATGGATCAGATCACAGCTACTGTTGGGAGAGAAGGTGTCACTGAAGAACAGGGCTGAGGCACCTGATTACTAATTAATCAGACATGAGAAAAACCTCATGGAATCAGTTTCTATTTAATTATGGAAGCCTCATTTGGCATAGGAGCATATGCTGCCAACTCAATCGAGTGCTTTCAACTGACATCAAATAGTAATTATCAGAAAGAATCAAGTTTTTTGATTATTCATACTAATTTATTGAACACTTAAAATTAATGAGCCTCAGTTATTTTAAATTTGCTCAGTTGCACTGGGAGAAAAGGAGGGAGGTGGGGAAGGATGGTTCTCACAATTTAAAAGTACAGAGACTTGTTTAAAGATAAAATAAGTAAATTACAATATGGCATGAAATCCCCTCGGTGGGTTGATATACACATAGGGAAGTTCCTGGCATGTTCTGGAACTGAGGAAAGTTCTGACAATGGCTTCATTTATACAGTTCTTCTACCCCCCAAAAAATATCTTCCAATGACATTTTAGGGTCACTGTTAGGGGTTGGACAGTGGAAGGGAGATTTATGTTTGTCCGAGTGTTTCTATTTTAACCGATGTTTGTTCCAGTCTGGTGACTGAAAGGAAGTGCCTTTATAGCCCACTGGGGTTGAAGAGGAGCTAGCCTTTTAGCTGGGTCTGAAGCAGTTTTCTCCTGCTCCTCTTAGTTTGATTTGCATTATCCTGGCCCTTCTCCTTCTGACAATATCCTGGTACAAAGGTTACAACTGTGATAATTGCTCCTGACCTCTTTTCACAGTAGAGAACACAGGGTCCCTGTCTTCAGTCTATAAAGTCTGACTAATTAAAGCATCTCTTTCAGATACCAGATTTGGAAATAAAATAAAAAAATAAATAAAAAAGAAATCAAACCCAAACTACAAAACAAAAGATGTAATTCGCTGTTTGAGCCAGTTAATACATTATGCATTCAATGGTGTGATATTGCTTGTGTTAGTGGAACTGCTGTGGATTTATAGTGGGATAAATGAGATTCGTGTTCCAGCCTAGAATTTCTGATTGTTGAATGTTTTCTTTTAGCAGTTTCTAATGAGCTGTCTTGAGACCCTTCGTATCTGTAAATTAAAATGTGTTTGTTTAATCCTTTCTCAGAGTAGAAAAAAAAAGACAAAAATGCTTAGGAAACTTGAATAGTTACTCTTAAAAAACATCTGTTTGTTAGAAATGCAGAATGTCAGAAAATCACATGTAGACATTGATTTACAATGATTTTATTTAAATTTTTTTGTGTATTTTAATTTGCAAGACTTTGCTGTAACTTGCTAAAATTCTTTGTGTTCAGTCACAGGAGCTGACTTAATTCAGGTCACACTGAAAGAGAAGGAAAAAGCAGCTTTACCTACCCCAGGTACGTGATGGTCTGTGTCTCAAAGGCTTGGTGTGGGAGTCACACCATTTCTTTTTTACTACTTTTTCAGAAATAGATTGCTGCTTTTCACTTCAATATTTTGTACATCTATCAACCCAACAGGGGCTCTTGGCATTCATTTAAGCATTTCATCGAGCCATATCTACCATTGCTCAAGATAAATGTGTGATTCCACAGTATAAAAGACTATAAACTTTTGCTAAGAAATACCATAGCAGATCAGAAAGGTCATGGAGAATGTAACACTAGAGTGTATTTTAGTGCTCCACAGTGATCTTAGTGTAATAGTCTGACATTACCACACAGCTACATGACAAATCAGACAGAAGAATACAGCAGAGACGAGGGAGACCTCCAAAGTTTTGTCTTAGTCGCATATCTGGCTTGAGATATACTGATGGGGCAGTAAGGTTTAAAGACTCTTGCTCAGTTCCCCCTGAACAAACAAGTAATGGAAAGACAGACCCAGCTTCGAGGAGCTCCACCTGGGTTTAATTTCTCTGTGTTTCTTTTTGCTGGCAACAGAGGGTTTTTCTATTCCACAAAGTTACTGAGCTGGGTCTAGCCCCCTACACTTAGGCTTGAGCTTCCTCCTGTGTTTTCAATACCTTATGAAGCCCTCCTCAAGGAAAAAAAACCAAAACAACCAAACAAACAAAAATCCAGAATTTCTTTTAGGGTGATGTGACAGAGGTAGGTGCTTGTAGAGGCCTCCAGAGGGAGGCCCTGCCTGCGTTAGTTTAGGGCTTACTGAACTTGGTGTTCATCTCTCCATGGCAGAACAAATGTAGCCAAGACTGGTTCATTAGCTGTTTAAAATACAAACACAAGTTAAGCACCAATATTTTGTGAACTAAATTTCTCCCAGTATTTTCCTGATGGTAAAAATCAGAAGCTTCCTTTTGGATTGAACTGAAAAATAAACTGTGGAATGAGCAGGAGTTGCTACTGATTTTTCAAGGAAGGTCTTAATTACCCCTTGCAATGGGAAGACATCTGTGATTCTGAGGGCTAACAAGCTTGGGAAAGTCGATAACTCAATTTAAAAATATTTCATACTTTGGAACGCATAGAAATTCCCATACCCTGAGAATTCAATTTGCTTTCTAGAGCACCAAGGGAGGAAAAAAATGCGTGAGAAGAGTTGACACTTTCTGGTAGGGTTAGTTACCATTTTGATCATCTGGTTATGCCACCAAGTGCAGGTGACTGGCTTTTATTTTCATCTGTTAATCTTAATATTGTGTTCAAAATGCTGAGAGCTTTGGATGACACAAATGAAAATTCACAAAGCACGCTTGTGAAGTGTGTTCACAAGGCATAACATGAGGTAAGTATGACAAACTTCAAGATTTGGTTTGCTTTTGATGGGTCTCAATTTGAATCTGTTGTTTGGGTGTTTTGGGGTTTTCAATTATCTCCTTGCCTTTTAACTCTGAAAACATGGTCCTGGGAGAGATCTTATTCTCCCATTAGGCAGCTTCCTTTAAGCATGGAAGATAACAAAAAGCAGTTAGTATTGCTTCATCAGTGACAAATGGAGAATGTTAATGCCACAGACTATCAAAGAAATAGTAATTCTTCCAGCTACTGAAAATTATAATTCTTTGTATGTTCTGTTTTGTAGTTCCTTCTGATGCTATTTTGAAATGGTCACACCCAGAGACATGGCATGATGTGGAAAAAGGCTGGGGTGGATCCAACTGCAGCATCCCAGGCCCTGGAGAAGATGTCATAATCTTACCTAGTAAGTAAGGAAGGAAAGATGTTTTATTTCTGTAGGGGTGCTGGGTCTGTCTGTATTAGGATATGTATCTGTGCTGCAACACAGGATCATTGTCACCAGTATCCATTACAGTGTGTTGAGGACAACATATTTGTTCCTCATCACATTGAAAACTCAGCTACAGTACAAAAGTGTGATTTTTGGAAGAGAATAATAATTCTTTTCCATTTACATGTCCACAGAACGAGACACACATATTGATTTAAAAGCTTAAGGATATGCAGGGACTTTATTTCAGGAACAAAGGATTTCCAAGACCCAGAGTCACAAATTGCTCATCTCCTGACCCACCTCTCTGTGTTTTGTTCAGGGACCACATTTCACATTTCCCCTGTGGCACCACCTTCCTTTTTATTTTCCCATTGCAAATCCTACTATCAATAATGTCTCAAGACATTTGCCACGGATGTCTCCTAGTCATTTTAGCCTATTCCTGGATTTAAACTTCAGACTTGAGTTACATTTAAATCCCAGCTCTGTTTACAACCTTGTTGCATGAACAACCTTCTGAATTCTAGGATATATATCATGTAACTTGCAATGAAATCTGAAGGGAAAAAAAATACAATAACCATTTTACATAATAGGTGGCCCTGCTTGATCAGGAAATTCGACTAGATGAGGTCCTACGGTTCCTTCCAGACATAATTGTTGTATGATCCTATGAGTACTATGTGATATGACCTGGTGCTGGCTCCTCCTCATTTGTTTTTAAGTCTCTCTACCTGCCACAGCTCTACTTCTGGAAAGGGAGATAACACTGCTCTGTGTCTTTTCCTCTTCCACCTCCTTTTGGCTTATGAAGTTTATGTGGAAGGAAGTTTCTGTTGCTTTGTGTTGTCATGGAGCTTTGGGTATGGTTAGGGCTTCTATGTTCTGTGATATTAAAAGTTATATATATATATATATAAAGTAAGAATTATGTTCAACCTTCAATGAATATTTAGTTTAATCTTCATTTTTCTGATAACTGTGAAGACACCCTATATTGCTTGAAATAGTCCATACTAACATCCATATAAATGTCTTGTCAGTGGGAAGCTGTATCAGAACAGGAGATTGACCCTCAATCTCCAAAGTCCAAATGAAGCACCCAAAAAGCTGGGTTTGCTTTCCATTACTTCAGCTATGCCACTGGTACTTCATGTTGAATATGTGCCTGCTTGCCATTTGGAAACACAGAAAATGTCCATATTGTCCTGTGTTCCCTGGTTCCTACTTCACTCTCATCTCTGTTTTATCTGATCCTTTATGTAGGCATTAAACAGTGGGACATTTCCCACGTGCTTTGGTCTCTTTTGGATCCTCTTGCCACAGCTGGATTTTGCATGCCATTGCATATTTTGTCCTTCACAGCTCTCTGAGAACAAGGCCAGAGACAGCACCAGACCACCTCTTTCAACTTCTTGTGTGTCATGTTATAACCAGTTCACCGCTATCAGACCATGATTGTCAAAAGACCAGATCATTTCAGGCTTCAAAATTGTATATCAGATGCAGATATGAAGAGGCACAAAGGTGCCAATAGCAGCTCAGGCTTCTGTACTCAAAGTGAGCTAATTATGTGGAGTGTCATCAGATGGTTGCAGGAGGTAAAACACAATTTACATAAAAGCAGAAAGCAGTAATTACATAAATTAAAAGTTTTGGCTAAGGATTTGGAGTTGCATTGCTTAGATTAAGAAAGGAGAAGCTGGATGCTGAGGTTGTGACAGACCTTTTGTGTATTGCACTCACCTATGAATAAAACTCCTCTATGCTTCCTGCAAGAGCGTGTGTAATCCTCTTGATAAAATAACTCATTTTAGCTGCCATATGAGATGTTGACTGCGGCTTTTGTCACATACCACAAGGCCCTTCGTGACTAAGCTGTGCCTGAAGCATTGCATGTTGCTGCCCACAGCCCAGCCCAACTGATCTAGTTCTAGGACTGGAAACAGTACCGCTGCATCAGCATGCTGGTATATCAGAACTAATTAGCTCTCCTGAGAGGCAAAGCTCATTAACTCAGGCCTGGCACTGTGCAGCATGACCGCACAGCCTTTGGGGTCAGAAATAACACCTCAAGAATTTAGAGTAGTGCTGGTTTGGTCAGCTTAACTGGGGAATGCCTACATTGTGCTGTGGTGTGTGATACAGGGATTCTTTCTAGCATACTGGTTCATACTGGTTGGGAGGCAGCAGGATAGAAGTTGGACTGTTAAACATGATCTGTCTTTTACCATGGACAGGAATGTTCTCTTCCTATGAATAGCTGAGGACAGCAACTGAGGTTGCTGAAAACCAGAACATAAGTAGGTGCCTGAGCATCAAGATGAGACCCTGGGAGTTCTGAATCACCATATTTATCCGTTTAGAGCTGGGTGTTCCACAGTGTACAATAAAACTGCTTCTCGTTCTTCAGAGAAGCTTTACTGTACAGCAAACCCACAACAAAATATTTAGTGGTTGAAAAAGAAAGAGGCAAATGATGCCTGCTAGGACTGGTAGAGAGCCATACTCTGTGACTGTCTTCTATCAGTGATAAAAATCTCTTAGCTCCCATCACTAGAGTAGATATGTGTGTTTAGTTGGTGTGAAGAAACTGTCCTCTATGCTGTCTTTCTGGGATTCTCCTTCAGTTTTAGCCCAAGAACATGACCACAAACATGAACACAAGCTGTCTATCAGTGTCAGCTGCTCTGTTGCACGCCTGCCTTTTCTGATCATGCTGCCTCTTAATTCCTTTTCATTCTCCCTCTTCGTTCTTGCTGGCTTGGAGGTGTTGAAGCACTTATTGGCAGTGGGAGTCAACAGAGTGCAGAGTCTTAAATTGGAGTCATAGTCATTTTTCATGTGATAAGGGCACTGGTTTTATTGCTCAGATGAAGGCAGTGAAGCAAGATGAATTTTCTGCCCATTTGTCCTACTTTGCTTTGCTACCAGAAGCGTGTTTATGAGTTTCCAGTTACAAGAAGTTTGAAGTCAACCCCTTCATCTAAAATGAAATCTCCAATTTTTAAATTTATGTTTAACTGTAGCATTTTATGGATGTTTCCCTTCCCTGGTAGATATTAGTCTCTTCCAGCTCCAGCTGGAAATCCTGAACTCAGGCTGCAACAACTTGTGCTTTTATCTCTGGAGGTTCATCCTCCAGAGCCACAGCCTTCCCACAAGGACCTCTCACATGCATTAGGCTTCAGCAGTCACACCACTTCGAAAAACACTCTGGATAAGTTTAGTCATGCCATTCTGTCAGCCAGCAGTGGCATTAGCTTCTCAAGCCCCTGGATTTTCAGAGCTTTGGTTTATGGTTTTCAGCGTGACACAGTCCTGATGCAGCGCGCTCTGGGTAGAAGGAGAACATGTTATAATTCCAGGCAATGGAATGCTGTTTTGAAGCGTATTGATATGATATCATGTAGCCTCTGGCAATTTCTCTCTTCTTCTCCCCCCCCCCCCCTTTTTTTTTTTTTTTGGCAATGCAGTTGCAAAAACCACAGATTGTAGGAGCTGATTTTGGTTCTGAGCAGAACATTCATGCTAACCTGTTTGTTGAAAGAAACAGAGGATAAAGGCTGACTTTTTTAGCCAGCTAAATTGGCTGTAGTAGTTGAACTTGGTTGTCCTCTTACACTGCTGTAATTTGAGTAATTCCACTGAAATTGATCCACTGATAACAAATAAAAACAACAAGACATGAGAGATGGTTTGGGTAAGTGGCATGTACATATCAAGTCCCTGCAAGTTTGCTTAGTTGATGTATGCTCTTAATAGTTGACTTGCTAACCTGCCTGAAAACCAAACCTCCAAAATCCACTGATTTGGAAAGAAGCTGCACTGCATGTAACACAACATAAAATGTAAAAGCTGTCTCACTATTATTAGGTTTACAACAAAAGACAAGTCATGCCGAAAACACTTAGGGCACTGGTTTATGTCCAGAGTTGTTTTTTTTAAAACTCTTAAAGCTTCTGAAAAGGAGTAACACATGGGAGAGCTTGAAGGTCTGCCTCCAGTTAGACAAGTTGAAGGTGTCCTTGTACCATTCTCTTGGAAGCCATAGTGAATTTTTACTTTAGGAGAAGAGTCCTAACATGAGCATTCTTGAAATGCTCACTCAGTAAATAATGGGCTTGATATAAAGGTTGGACTTGGAAAACATAGAATAATTTCCAAGGTTTGTATTTTTTTCTTTCAGTAAAGTCTTTTTATTATAAACTATTTATAGTGTCATTTAATGATTACTTCCCCCCACACTGTATCTTCTGTTAGGAAATCCAAGCTTTAAAAAAACTTAGCTTTAAAATGTTTAGTTGTTTATCACTGTATTCTTTCACAGTGATCTGTTGCCTGGAAAAGGATTCCGATAGCTCTTCAGCCATGAGACTTGAGGGAGAATAGAATAAGGTATTAATCTAAAGCTGAATACATCCTATCTTCTTACCAGTACCCTGTATTTGTAATGCTGGGAGGGAAGTCTTAGGGAGCTTTTATTATTTGTATACACCTTTAAATCTCTTAACAAAATTTCTCAACATTTTTATCCAACAAGGAAAACAGAAGAATTAAAACAGTCACAAAAGCATATCTGTAGAATACACTTTAAATTTATTCAGTTGTTTTATAAGTGTGTGACAAGAGAATGCTTTGTATTTCACCCTGTGAACCCTGTCAGCTCTTCAGAAGTAAACAAACCTTATTTGATAGAACTGGGTACAAATATGCACTGAGAATGACTTCAGACTCATACGTTGCAGATGAGTTTGTTATTTTTTCCACTGCCAAAGATACAGGGCCAAGGAAAAAGTATAGTGCTTTATGATATTAGAACTAATCTTAAACCTCACATTCCACTTCAGCCTATTTTTTCCATGTGCTAGAAAAGTAAGTAAACTATTGATGGTCTTCAGAGAAATTGGCAATTAAAAAGATGTGGCAAATACTGCTTTCATTCTTCAGTAAAACTCCAGTCAGCCAGAGAAGACTGGTAACATGCCCTGTTTGTGCTAAATATACTATTCAAAGATGAAGTCTGCTGTGCAGGGTGCAACATAAAAGATAACAAAAGAGTCCAGCTGGTAGTTTTAAGTCAGTGGTAGTTATCACATGCGTAGTAAATGCAGGGCAAGACACAAATCAGTTTACCATCTGCATTTAGCATTTTCAGTTGCTTTCACATTGAAATTTACCAGGCAGTTAGGAACCTGTGTTACATATGTCTTTTTGCATTGCTGTATTTTTTAACTCTTACTGCTTCATCAGTGCTTTCTCAGAAGTCCTAAAATTAAACAAAATTGTCTTTTTGAGCTTTCTGCTCCATGTTTTTAATTTTTTGCTAAAATTGCACTTGGCACTTGCATAGTGGAATTACTATGCCATGTCACAAGTAAAATTCACTGCAAGTTACACTTCTATGGAAATCTAGATATCCATCAAAACAATGAGGCAGCCATAGAACTAGGCAAAACATTTTCCACCACTTTCCAGATTTGAAAATTTATGTTTAAAGAACTATCTCTTTCATTTAGAAAGTGAAGGGATTTGCAATGGCCTTTAGTTTCCTGTTGGTATGTATTCTGTGGTTTTGGACAAAAGTCCTTCTGAGAGTTTTATGTCCTCGATGGGTGAGTTTTGCAAGTACGATAGCATGTTCTGTTGTGATATTCGGCAAAAAATAGTGTCTGTT
>JANHGN010005859.1:34306-59193 GCA_024605025.1 Megaceryle maxima | reverse complement strand
GGGGTTTTGTTTTATTTTATTTTGCCTTTTGCTATTTCTCTCTTTTTTCCCCCCCCCCCCCCTTTTTTTTTTTTTTTTTTTTTTTTTTTTTCCAGTGGTGGAATTCACTCTGTTATTCATTTTCTGATTTTGATTTTCTTTGAACTTTTTCTGTTTGAAGAGATGAATGCTGCAGTACTGTATCTCATATAATAGCTCTTCTGTTGTGCCTGATTTCCATTCAATGGCGTGCTATGGTCTTTTATACAGCAACGCAATTGATCAAAGGCATTTTGTGTCATTGCTGGAGTCATTAGTGACTTCTCAGTATTGTACATCTGAACATTAAGACTGTGCCATACCTGTGAGCTTTTGTCTGAAGAAACATGTATACAACGAAATGTAGCCCTGTTTTCAGGCTCAGACTATGGCTTGCTGAAAGTCATTGCTTGCCATTATATGAATAACTTCATGGGAGGAAAACAATTCCAGTTTGTCTTTCTCTGAAGGTAAATCATTTGAGCTCAGTGACCTAAAGTTTATGGTTTTAACCGCTTAGTCAGCATCTTCCTCTACTGCACAAATGAGCATACTCTGTAAGGACCATGTAAGGAAGTCTTCTTTGAATCTGTTTGCTTTTCTATTCAAGTGTGAAAGGACTTTTTTTCCTCAGAGGATTGTTCTGTTGTTTCTACAGGGCCACATTTCACCCTCCAAGGACTTCATACTCCAAGCATCACAACCGTAGAGTGTTATTCTTTTAAACTGAGGCAACCATAGGCTTGCAGACATATCTCTGAATGGGGGAATTTCTCACTCTTGTGTCTCGAGGCTCACACACATGATGCTACAGCTGCAGAGCAGCCAGCATTTCCTTTATAAGACCTTTTTTTTTTTTTAGAAAGATGTGCAACTCAGCAAAAATATCTGTTCTAGATTGAAACTTGACATAAAAATGGTATGCCTAGGAGCACTTCTTCTTTTCCTTGTAAAAATGTTTCAGTCTGTGTTTGATGAATATACTTATGGCCTTTGTCAACTGCAGCTTTTTGCCACATTCTTGAGCTGTGATTTCACAAACTAGATTCCCCTTCTGTCTGAGAGATATCATTTTAACAACATCTTCCCCTTTATTCTCTTCTCTGTTTCATATCTTCACATACTGTGCCTTCACTTCTCAGCTCTGCAGGGCATAGGACTATACCTGTCCTGTAAAGAGATTATAGACAGGAGGTTCTTCATGCCTGTAAAGATGTATCAAGTACTAACAGTATGAGATTTAGGGGGAAAAAAAAAGATTTAACTTGCTTTGTAGAGACTTATTACATCTGAATGCTGTGAAAATTTTACATGCTTGAAAGATGTTTCAGCCCAAGGATGCAAGGAATTTCTTTTGAGACAAGGTATTCAGAGTTCATGTGGTGTACTTCTTGAGAATGGAGATTTCAGGGTGTCCTTGATTATGTCCACTCAGAAGGAAGAATTAAAAAAAAAAAAAAAAAAAAAAGGAAAAGGTGGGATGATTGGGTTACAGTGAAGTAGTAGGAACATGTATGTAGAAGAGACAAACAAATCTGCAAGCTGACCCAGGACCCTGGGCCATGAAAAAATGTCCTCTCCCTTGCAGCTGTGAAACTTCAGGATTGTAAAACCTGAGTCAAAAATTAAGAAATGCTATTATTAATGACAGCCTACTCATAGTCACTTCTGAGTATACCTCATGTAGGTTTTAGTTATTTTTCCTGCAAACAGGGCTTGAAAAATACGCTTAAATCTGTGCTATATGGTTTCAATCAGCCCCTAATTACATGTCTTGGGGAAAGGACTTTCCCTGTGCTACCTGTTCCACGATCATTTGTGTCTTCGTCCAAAGCAGTTGCTAATGGCTACAGGCAGAAGAAAAACTGTGAAAAAACCGATCCGCTTCTCAGCATACCCCATGGCTCTTCCTATGTTCCACACCATTCTCACTACTCTGTCAAAACCCCTTGGAAAATATGTATGTTCCTTAATCTTTCCTGGTTTGTGCCTTGCAATATATGCATATGAGATCAGCAAAAGTCACAACAAATCTCTGTGTAGAATATGGCAGCTGTCATTATGTTGAAGATTCTGATTTAGTGCAAGCTATTTCTATGAAAGTCACAATTAGATCATCTCATTGAACCGTTTGTCAAGGAGATACCTTGATTTTCCTTTTTCCAGGGATATCCACTGACTCAGAGGTGGAGCATACCTGGAAACTGTTGCTCTTGTCAATAATGAAAAGAGATGGAAACAACAATTTAAAGGCCTGAGCTGTTTTCCAGTGCAATCAACTGAAAAGCTCCTAGTGACACCAAAGAACATTAGGTGGGCCCTGAGGGTGGAATTCACCTCTGTGCAATGGACTACCTCTAAAAGTTATACTATTTACATGTCCTGCTTGGAAAGCTTAAGTATCTTTTCAAAAGTTCACAGGCTGTAGACTTGCAGCTTTAGGAGGCAGCACTGATGCTGGTGTTGTGATCAACCAAGTGACAGTCTCCCCTCTCTTCTGTAATATAAAAATATGCTCCTTGTTTTATCCTTAAGAATCTGAGGAAATGGTGCTGCCCCTGGTCACTGTTAACTAATCTATTAGTAGGGAACTGAGGTTGTTTAGTCTGGAAAAAAGGAGTCTCAGGGGAAACAACAGTGCTCTCTACAACTCCTTGAAAGGAGGATGTAAAAAAGGTGGGGGTCAGTCTCTTCTCCTAAGTAACAAGCGATAGGACAAGAGGAAAATCTTATGCCAGGATTTAGATTGGACATCAGGTAAAAGTTCTTCATTGAAATGGTTGTAAAGCCCTAGAACAGGCTGCCTAGGGAAGCGGTGGAGTCACCGTCCCTGGAGGGACTTAAAAGCTGTGGAGTTGTGGTGCTGAGGGACATGGTTTAGTGGTGACCTGGCAGTGCTGCGTTAATGATAGGACTTGATGATCTTAAAGGTCTTTTCCAACTTAAACGATTCTATGACTCTATGAATGATGAGTCCTATCAATACAGAACTGAAGAAATCCATCTTCCCACAGCTTCTGTTGATGTAAGCTAAGCTTTCCTCTTGGTTGGTGAGGAAGAGGTGAGCTTTTATACACAAAACCTGAGAGAGCAAAGCCAAACTGCAGAGTGGAAAAAGTGGTGACAGGGTGTCACTGGAGGTAGGTTATGGTGTGTGGCTTCAGTTTGTCACCCTGATCACTGCTGTTAAGAAAATGGGGACCTGCAGGTTTTTTGTACATAAAACACCTATTTGACACTACTGGATTTTTCTCTTCTGTCAATCTTGTCTTCAATGTCATGAGGGAAAAATGCTTTCTGGACACAATTTAATAGTCCTGATTCATCTCATTGGGTGATCAGGATTTACATCCATAAACAGAGACAGATTCACGTAGTGAGACTAACATACCTCTAACTTGCTGCCCTTCACATGCATTCTTAAAGA
Source organism: Megaceryle maxima (assembly GCA_024605025.1). NCBI lineage: Eukaryota > Metazoa > Chordata > Aves > Coraciiformes > Cerylidae > Megaceryle > Megaceryle maxima. Next base: position 55,748 of record JANHGN010005859.1, on the reverse strand, counting down.
TGCAAGACAACATTTGATGAGACTTAAGCATGCAACAATATAATTGTAAATATGTTATTATTCATTTATTAGATTACAGCCACACTGTGGAGCCTCAGCTGTAGGTGAAGCTCTGCTTGTGGATACTGCACAAACACACAAGCCCTGCTCCAACAGTTCTAAGCAAATACAATCTAAACAAAGCAAAACTGTCGTGGCTTAACCCCAACTGGCAGCTAAGCCCTACACAGCTGCTCACTCATTCCTCCCTGGTGAAATGGAGGAGAGAATTGGAAGAGTAAAAATGAGAAAACTTGGGGGTTGAAATAAAGACAGTTTAATAGGTAAAGCAAAAGCTGCTCACAAGCAAAGTAAAAGCAGGAATTCATTCACCACTTCCTATCTGCAGGCAGGTGTTTGGCCATCTCCAGGAGAGATGGGTTCCATCACAAGTTATAGTGACTTGGGAAGACAAGAACTGTAACTCCAAACTTCCCTCATTCCTGTCCCAGCTTTTATTGTTGAGTATGTTGTTATATGGTCTGGGATATCCCTTTGGTCAATTGGAGTCACCTGTCTCAGCTCTGTCCCCTCCCAACTTCTTGTGCACCTTCACCCTCCTTGCTGGTGGGATCGTGAGCAGAAGAAAAGACCTTGACTTTGTGTAAGCACCTAAAACATCCCTGAATTCTCAACACTGTTTCCACCACATATCCAACATATAACCTCATTAGTATGAAGAAAATTAATTCCATCCCAGCCAAAACGAGCACAAAAATAAACAAAGATAACATTCTTCATCTTCATGCCACCCTTCTTTGGAAAGTAGTGTTGGTAGGCTACTATGGTTCTAAACAATCCTCTGCTTTTTTCTCAGACCGGACCATCCTGGTGGATATGGCTCTTCCGCCTCTGAGAGGCCTCTACATCCTGGGGACCCTCGAGTTCCCCAGCAACTCCAGCAATGTCCTTAGTGCAGCCTGTATCGTCGTGCTGGGGGGTACACTGAAAGTGGGTAAGTGAGCTGCCTGTCTTCTGGATGCCTGCAGTTTATTTCTGCCCTTGATAGTCAGAGAAAGAAGGTGGCATTGTGTTACTATACACACACTGGCCACCTTAACCCTCTGTAGCTATCTATCTGCCATGTGGACACCCAGAATCCTTGTTTGGCACAAAGAGCTGGAGCTAATTACCTGTTCTTTTAATGGCAACATATTACAAATGCCACTGCTTTCACCCCACTGAAGCTAATGGCAATATTGATTTCATTGTAGCTGAGATTTTATCTGATATGTTCAAAAGTCCTCCCTACTTCATGAGGGGTTGCTTTAAGAGACAGTAATTCACAAAATCACAGAATCACAGAATTTCCTAGATTGGAAAAGACCTTTAAGATCATCTAGTCCAATCATCAACCTAACACTGAGAAGACCTTGACTGAACCATATCCCTCAGCATTACATCTACATGACTCTCAAATCCCTCAAGGGATGGGGACTCAACCAGGTCCCTGGGAAAGTTGTTCCAATGCCTGATAACCCATTCAGTAGAGAAATTCTTCCTCATATCTAATCTAAACTTCCCTTGGCACAACTTAAGACCATCTACTATTCTTCTAGCACTTGTTACTTGGGAGAACAAACTGACCCCCATCTCTCTATAACTTCCTTTCGTGCAGTTCTAGAGAGCAATAACGTCTCTCTTCTCCCTTTTCTCCAAGCAAAAAACCCCAACTCTCTCAGTCACTCCTCATAAGATGTGTGATCCAGGCCCTTCACCAGCTTTGTTGCCTTTCTTTGGACATGCTCTAGTGATTCTTCAGGGCAGGATCTACCTTAATGTTTGGGAAATGTCTGGTGTCTGTGGGCAGTAGTAAGACAGTTTCTAGGTGATTCACAACTATTTAATGCCAACATAAACAGAGTCATGGAGAAACCCCAGAGTGCCTGGAAATCCTGCTGTGGCATGAAACTGGCACAGCTGGATTGAGCACATTTGTTCCTCTCATCCTTCTGTACATGCGAACACCAGGACTTTGAGGAGGTACCACCTTGCCCCTGCTTCTACTGGTTTTAGACTCCCCAGTGTCACTGAGGCTGTTCCACATAATTTGCAATGGATCTGTGTTTTTCCACACAGAAGTAATTACTCATATAATTCCCCTTAAATATCAAGGTTCCTAAAGCCAGGCATTGTATTTACTTACAGGAATCCTTAGGATGCCAGGATCACGTTGTTGATCACTGCTTGACCTTTCTCAAGATTGGTTTCATGAACTTTAAAAAGAGTATTTGTTTGTGTAATCACCTCCTGAGGAAGTCTGCTCCAATATTTGTTTGTCGTTACTCTCAAGGGACTGTTTAGTTAATACAGTACCTGCCAAAAGGGTGATTTTGCTGTCTTGTGTTTTTCTTTAGAAAAAGAGGTTTGAAAGCCTAATCTGGGAGGTTAATATATATATATATATATATACACTTAAAAGAGTCTCAGTAGTTTCTTACTTACACTCTGTTGTAGTTTAAATATGGTTTCATATTGGTTTTAAGAAAAAGCATGTGTTCATTGCTAAAAACACTTATTAAAAAAACATTGAGGCATTTCTTTGCTGCACAAACTCCCCTCCAGCACATCTGTGAGTAGTAATGATATTAAGAGCCAAACAGGTATTTGCAGCTGTTGAATCATAGTCCAGCATCTTCTGGAGAGATATCTTTGCTCTTGTTTCATCTGTGAGATGATAGGTGGGTAGAGAATCTGCAAGTTTCCCACATCTTACACTGGCTTCTACACTTGCTTGTAAACCTGGGAGTGCATGCTTTTTATCCTTTCCTCTTTTTCTCCCCATGTATTTGAGGCCTAAAGGTAACTTCATGGAGCCCATCTGTCCAATCCTGACTGTTCCATGCCTGAAGGAAGGTTTTGAGGCCCATCTGTCCAATTTTACCACACCCCAAAGAAATCCTGACACAAAATAGATAATGAGACAGTTTAGTAAACAGACTTAATAGATGTGGACATCAGCATTCAGCATTGCCTGAACAGGATCTGAGGTTGACATCAAGTGAGCCAAATCCCCAGGTCCTCCCTGTTGTGTAACTTCTTTGTGCCCTGTTTTCAGCATAGCCATCTTTGGTCACATGCCATTGTTTCTAATTCAGTGGTTTGGGCCAAAGACTTACTGGAAGAGCCTGAGTATTTTGTTCACTTCTACTGCTGAAAAACCAATTATAAGTTCTAGAAACAAATCTTACTTGGATTTTGGTGTCCTTCAGAGCACTTTTGCATCTTAATTGCAGGGAAAAAACAAAGTCAGATGGTTAAAATTCAGCTAAAAGTATATAGGAGTTGAGTGATGATGAGAAATATATAACACAGAAAAAAAAAATCAATTTAAAATGGGTGTTTATGAACTATCAATAAGAACATAATTTTATTAAAACAATAATTTGCAGGGAAACTAGGATGGGAAAACAGTATGGTAGTTGGGACATCAGAATTCTTGGGACACCTCTGATCCTGCAGGGTCTATCATCCCTTTCCTCTTCAATGTATGATCACAATCCAGTGTGAATTCTCATCAGCACAATCATTGGGGACCCAGAAGTAAAATATCCCCACAGCCATTTCTCTGGGTGCTCCTAGCCCTACACTATAGTTGCACCCAGGGAGATTTTCTGATTATTTCTTCTCTAGTAGTCCTAGCTTCTGGACAAGAAGCTTCTCTTTTTTCACTTAAACTTTCTTCTTTGATGGTGATGGTTACAACAGCATTTGAGAAACATAATTTATTTCTACTTCCCTGTGTTGCCATGCTGTAAAAAAAGGGAGATATTTTTTCCAGTTTATAGAAGGAGAGTTTGAGGTTCAGAGAGATTAAGTGATTTGCTAAATATCATGAGCACACCTGTGTCAGAACAAGAAAAGAAATGTTGAACTCAACATCTCAGAAGTGTGGGGTTATTTGGTTCTCAGATAGGATGGTTCCATTTATTTTAACCCATAAGTCAGCATTAAAACACAGATGATATGTGCAGAAAAAGCCCTCTTCCACTGTTGAACAAAGCTCTCAGCTCCTGATAAGGCTGCAGAAAATGCTGAAGTTTGTTTTGCACAAATTGATCTGTTGGACTCATCCTGAACTGCACTGTACTTAGCTGCTCTTTGCTGGCAGGCTATTTTTGCTTTTTATAGTAGAACTCACCAAGTAATTATCCAGATAGGATTTCTCTTTTTAGTTTCAACTTGTCACATTCTTTTTTTGCATATCTCATGATGCCTGCTTGTCAGTCATGTCACTCATCTAAGGCAAGATGCCTAAGGTCATCATTAGCTCATGGCTTGATTGTCTGGAGATGAAACACCATACATCTCTTGCTTGTGGTAAGAGCTCTAACACATTCACTCCCCTTCTTTTCAGCACTAGTAAGAACCTGCATGTTGACTTCCTGAAGGGTAAAATCACTGTACTTCATAAAATGGCCATGTATTAGTGATGATTAATGCTCAGCCTTATAATAACAGTTAGAGCACAAGTGAGCTTCACTAAGGGACTATCTTTTCCAGCTTCTCCAGTATCTCTATTGTGTGTGTCCCTTCTTCTTTAACTGTGAATTGAGTCTCATCTTGCAGTCACATAGCATTCCTGCACACCTATTCAGCTTGTATAGAGTACTGTTGATGTATTGCAAGCAATTTTTCACCCCTGATCACAGGAAAAAGTGGTTTGAAAAGTTCATTGCACCATCTGCATCCCCTTCAATTAATTTCTCAGCCTCAGTTTGTTTTGGTTTTACCCTTTCCAAGCCACTTGGCTTCTTCTAACTGATCACACCATCTAGGGTGCAAAGGGATTCAGTTTGAATGTTTGAGACACCCAAATCTAATCATAACTTGTGGAGATCATTGTTTGAGCTGGCTGCTTCAGTAGAGAGCTACTCAGCAGAGTCAGTGGAGTCTCAGCAGTCAGTGGGACTAGCCAATACAGGTATCTAGAGCAAATCACATTCTACAATGTATTGTCTGATCTTTATTAGCTCAGTCATCCAGAGAACATGGAAATATCTGCATTCAGAAACCTAAAAGTAGGCCTATAAATCTATCTGGAAACATGGTTTAGTTGCCTAACTATAAGGATTTTCTACCACTTTGAGCACCCTCAGCTGGGCACCCACCTGACCTCCAGCTTCTCCTTAAAAAACTACTGTTCTATCATTGATACCTGTCTTGTATCTGCCAACCTCACGTAGTGGATTTGGATGGCCCTAGGACTCTCAGATGGCATTAGACATCCATATTTAGGCAGCTGAATCGCATCCTGCATGTCTCCCTTCTTATTCCTTGGACATTCATCTCTTATTTCTGGCTGCTAGTTCCTACTCCACAGCTGTTGGTCACTCATCTCTTCTATTTACTTGACAGTATCACCTGTAAGAGGCTACCCATATGATGTCTCCTTGTTTACAGGCTGCTTATGTTTTTTACTGGCTTCTTCTTCTAGGGTGGTGTATCCTGGAGAAAAGGAGGCCTGGAGAGACCTTCTTGCTCTCTACAACTACCTGAAAGGAGGTTGTAATAAGGTGGAGGTCAGTTATTTCTCCTAAGTAACAAGCTATAGGAGAAGAGGAAAGAGCCTCAAGTTGCACTGGAGGATGCTTAGGTTGAACATTAGGAAAAATGTCTTCCCTGAAAGGGTTGTGAAGCCCTGGCCAAGGCTGCCCAGGGCAGTGGTAGAGTCCCCATGCCTGGAGGGGTTTCAAAGCTTAGGAGAAGTGGTGCTGAGGGACATGGTTTAGTGGTGAACTGGCAGAGCTGGTTTAATGGCTAGAGTTCATGTTCTTAAAGGTCTTTTATAATCTAAATGATTCTATGTTTCTATAAAGTGCAGTCTGAACACCTGAAGAAACAGCTTGGGAGGAAGAACCTTCACTAGGTGACTATCCAGCTGTGTATTGACCATGAACAAAACCTCTTCAGGCTTTCTGGTGACAATATACTTCAGTTTTCAAAACATCTGGGTAGCTGGAGTACAAGAAGCTTTGGATTCAGGAAACACAGAGCTGATATTGGAGATGGTCACAGCAAGATACTCAGCAAAGTCTATTTGCCAGTGGAAGGGAGGAGTTCTTATTGTAGAGATTTCCTTGCCCTTGTATTCAACAGCTGTTGCAGAGCGTTGTGTTGTAAAATAGGAAAGGCTAGAAGGGAGGAAACACCCACTATTCTAGGAAAGAATTGATTGGGGTTTACCATGGAAAAAGAAATAAACCACAGCAAAAAACTGTCAGGAAGAACATCTGGAATAAAACTGAAATATGAAAACAATGGAAAATGCTTTTGAATCTCAGAAGCAAACTAGATCCAGGCTGCAGTCCAAAATAAGTGAAAATTTGTATAGAAAAAAATAATAATAAAAAAAATCACCTCTCTTTCTGTTCTCCTTTTTCTTTCTCTCTTGTTACACAGTATTTATCCTCTTCAGAGGTTAGACCTGATGATGGGTTATGAGCCAGCTGCAACAACTGCACTAACAGATCTGTGTTGCAATCCAGGCAGTTCACACTTCTTCAGGAAAGTGTGTAATCAGTGGTGACTTCATTAGCAGCACTGGTTGTTTCTTATACATAGGATTTTCATATATGAGGGTTTTTTTTTTTCCACTGTGTAGTGCATACATTGTGGTGCCAGCACTCCCTGGAAGAGCTTCAGCTTTAGATACCCCCTGCAGAAGGTCACACATCTGCAGTGAAACCATTTGACGTGACAGCTGTCATCAGGCAGACAATGAAGGCACAAACTGACTTTGCAATGCCGGTGTAGAAAGCCCAGCTTGTAGGAAGTTGCACAGTTGCAATATTGCTGCATATGCACCAACAGATTGACCTCTATCTGTATGAAAGAAATTTTTGAGATGTCCAGAGTGGATAAGACACTGCTCAGGAACACTGCACAGGCTGGCAGATACATGTTGAGTCCATTGAGTCTGGACAGAGGAGCAAATTCCAGATAAACTTTGCAGTTGGAAGAACATGTGTTTGAAGAAGCCCTGTCTGTTTTATGTGTACACTGTCTTTAGTCTTTCCTGACCTTTTCCTCACATCTCACCAGACACTTCTGGCAACTCAATTACCTTTTTCCTGGTTCTCTGCCACCAGTTCCTTATTATCTCACCTTATGTTCAACCAGACTGCTTATTAAATTGATAAACCTTCCAGTTGTAGTAGGAGTATGAAATGGGATCCACTTCTGTGCACCTCACATGCAGGATGGATAATTCTACAGTTTGATGTGCTCTTATGTAGGACTTGTTCACCACAATAAAGTGGGGCAGTTTTCACATCTAAAGTTCTAAGACAGGCACTTAAAGCCCAGAGCCTTCACATATGTGAAGATTGTGAGATTGTGATTCCGGTGTTTATGGCAACTTGGCAGTTTTATCAAAACTACTTATTATAAGAGCTGTGATTTCATACACCAGTTACTTTGTCAGGTGATGAAAATTATCTAGCCCCAGTGACTTGTGTTTATTAACTATTTTGGATTCCCTATGAATGAGCTGAGGGAGCTGCTGTTTGCATATTTTCATGAGCCATACCATAGGGCTGTATTTAGACTAAGCTCAGCTTAGTTTAAGACCTTAGTTTTTCCTTCATTTCCCTTTGTTTCCATCCATTCACAAAGAACACATCACCTTTTCAACACCTGTCATCTTATATTTTGAATATTTGTTTCCTAATTCTTCACCTCCAAATTATTGCTGATTTGCTGCCTCATTTTTTTTAATTTTTTTTTTCTTTCCCATTTGTGTCAATATATCTGATACTTTCAGTGTTTTCACACTAGTCTGAGTCAATGATAAAATGTTGGATACCACAGGGCTTGCAGGACCAGACCTGTCTGAGTCAATGCCCCCATTCTAGTCAGCTGGCCTGTAATTAATGTCTGCCAAGTTCGTGTTGTACCAGTGTAGTTTGTTAATCAGAAAGTTTTGTGCTAATAAGTCAAGTGCCTGGGAGAAACCAATTATATTATATCATATCAAAGCTATTATCTTTATCAACTAAACCTGTGATCTCATTAGAAGATGATAACAAGGAAGTTTCACAAGACCTTTTTTCTATAAAACCAGGTTGATTGGCATTAATTATATCATCCACCTTTAATGATTTATTAATTGTGTTCAGAGTTGGACATTCCATTTTTATTTATTTTTCCCCTAGAATCAGTGTCAAGTTGACAGGCCTGTAATTACCTGGGGCTCTTACTTTTATCTTTGTTTGAAATATTGGCACAATATTAGCTTTCTTCAAGTGCTCCAAGACATCATCAGTGATCCCAAACTTACTGAAAAGTCCGCCTTAATAGTCCAATGAGTTTCTGGGCTGACTCTTCTGTAGCACTTAGATTCAAGTTGCTAAATCCATTCATTTAAAACCACAGAACCATTAATGGAAATAAGAAAGTGTTAAGATTCTAAAGATTCATTCTAAATATACTTAAAATAAGCCCAATCTTTCTACGCACAGATATGTCCTGTGTTCTTTTGTGTTATGTACCATTTACAACTTCCAGCCACTGAAACATTTCCGTGAACATTATCTTCCCATTGTTTTATTTCTTTCCTTATATTTTAATATACTGATGAGCTATTATGAGTAGTTTTATTATAATTTCTTTGTTTCTCACTCTGATTATATTTTTGTTTTGTGTGTTTGCTTTTTTTTTTTTCTTGAACAAAGGTAACATTCCTTAATGTATTGTCATGTATTTTAGGATTAAAAATCACAAATTTTAGCTAAATGTCAATGTAATTCTTTTAAAGGAGTATTAAATTCCAGCTCAAGCCTTTAGAATTCACATTTGCAAACATTTGCCTGTGATTGTTAAACCTGAAAAATTACTGAAAATTATTTTAAATTGAGCTGAGAATTAGATATATCATATAGCTATTTTTAACTAACTTAATTAGATTAAATAGCAAATGTTTTGTAACCAGGAATAAAATAAAACCACCAATAATAACAGCAACAGTAATTCATAATGATAGTTGATAATAATCCCCCACTTTGAAAGGACATCATCATGAGTAGAAAATGGAAATTGTGAATAACATTGTAAGATTAATATAAAGATCTCCAAACTTTTTTTATCGAGTTTTCCTTGGTCTTCAGTGTAGCTAATAACTTTATCCCAGGGGTGAAGGATGACCTGAGGAATGGGAAAGGTATGTTCAAGAAATCACAACTTGTTGTGAGGATGAAGCAGGAAAACAATCACTCTGCATGCAAAAAGCCTATGTAACTCTTCTGCTGCTCTGTGTACATATTTATTTAACCTAGTACATTGGTGGTGAAAGTGCTTATCACTAATTTTTCTTTGTGAAAATATTATTTGGTTGCAGCCCCATTCCTGTTTTTCTTCTGTACAAACCACAGTTATGGGAGTTTAAGCAAAAAGTCAGAGATAGTTTAGATGGATGATGGCCTCTATAAGATTGATTTCCCTCCATGTCCCCAAAGAAGATACAAGCTCACTGGTGTGACCATTCAAGTCTTGTAGTATTTGTCTTTTACCCATTTAAAAGCTGTTCAGAGAATTTAAATATCCACAGATATCAGTCAGACACTGGTGGGATAACAATGACTTTTTTTTTATTGATTTCACTTAATTAAAAAAAGCTCACAAAGAAGAATGTTTCTTTAGGATACAAATTTGTCTCTCTTTTCCAAACTAGTAATTTTAAAATATTAAAAGAACATGACAGGCCAGCTAATTTTGTACAGATATGTATATATTTTTTAGTTCTACATCTGCTGCAATTTTCTGTTGCATAATTGATTTAATCTCTAATTTTAAAGGAACGCTGAACTCTTTTACTGGACTCCGCATACATTTCTCCAGGGCAAAAGCTGTCCTACTTTTTCTTCCTTAGTATCTGTTTAGTGCTGGGCCATTTTCTTCTGAAACTGTAAACTACCCTTGGTGAAATAAATGAAGTCACAGTTGGAATACAGTTTACTGTACAGACTTATCACCACAAGATGAGAGCACCATCACATATACCAAAACTTCTTGGGCATTTTCTTTTCCCATACCCTTTTCCCTCAATCTTTGCATTGGTCTGAAAGACCATTTTACCCATCCTGGCTGCAGAATTCATGATTTCCTGGGAACTGGTGAAATTGTAAAGGAGCAGAAAGGCAAAAATAAGCAGAGGAGGGAAATGCTATTTCAGCTGTTTAGACCTTTAAATTTGGATTCACACACCCTGGTTCCCCCTTAAATTCAGCATTACAAAAGCCAATGATACCTCTGTGGTGGGTTGTTACTCTTTTGTCTGTATTTCAGGTTCTTTTCAGCATCCCTTAGAAAGGGATTTAAAGCTGTTGATCCTTCTGCGGGCATCTGAAGGGATTTACTGTGATCGTCTGGATGAAATAAATGTCCACCCAGGGAGTATTGGTATGTAACGTAAGCTTACCTTCTCATAGGAAAGGCAATAGCCAAATCTACCGCTGTTGAGCCTGTTTCTATGTCATACAGGAAAATCTCTAACAGAGGTACACACATTTACTGAGCTGCTTTTTTTTTTTTTTAACTGTCACCAGGTCAATTCCTGGACTTTCTGTGGAGATTATATTTAGGCAAAATTTGACAGGAGTGAGCAACTAGGTGTCAAATCCTGAGGTCTTTATATGATAAACTGGAAAGGACTTAAAAGAACTTGGTTGTAGATTTGTGATTTGTAGAAGATAGTTGTCAAAGTTGAAGGTACTAAAACTAAGATGGCCTTGTTGAGTGGAGAGAAATGCATATTGACAGAGGATATTCAGTCTTAGTTATCTTTGGTCTCTCTTAAAATGAAACAAATTGCCTTCAGATTTCCAGCCTAGGATAATGAGCTTAAACTCATATCACTATTTTAAAAAGCCTGACTTAAGCAAGATAAATTACATCCAAGAGCTAGTGGATGGATTCATATACACACATTGAAATACATGAACACATAGAAAGATTCACAAAATGATGTTCACATTAACTTCTATATGTCCTTATTTAACTATGGTTAAAGAAATAAGTTAACCTTTCTTTTTTCCATGTTTTAAAATATGTTCTAAACAATACTAGAATATTGCAAGACTTTGTTCTTTGATGAACTTCTGTAGACAGTAAAAACTCAAGTTGCTGTCAAGAGAAATTGCCTGGATCAAGATTTGTAGAATAGAATTTTCAAAAAATTCAAAGAAAAAAAGAAATGAACAAACAAAAATCCACAATTTGTTTCTGATAGTGACACTGAGAACGTATTGCACACATTAATCAAGCAATTACAAACTTCTAGCAAATAGCTAAGTGGAATGATTAGAAGGTAGAACAGAAACCTAACTGCAGAGGAAATGGATTTTAAGTTTGGTTTTTGGGGTTTTTTTTGTTTGTTTGTTTTTTGTTTGTTTGTTTTTGTTTTAAGTAAAAATTTACTTAGGAGCTGAAGTATAATATGAACTAGCAATTTAAGTAGGAAAAAAATCTGTTGTTGAGGTTTAGCACACTATGATGGATCAAATTAGACTTCACAAGAGTTCATGCTATCCACTTAAATTACAGCAAAAGCAAGATCTTGGAAGTTATTCTGAAGGTCTGTCTTGGTGAGATAATCAGTGTTGCACCACCAATGCTTGCCACAGTCTTCTTCTGGAGCATGGTGACAAAATACGTCATGGAAAAAGCTGTCCATGGAGGACAGTATAATAGGTTGACTAAACACTTAAATGAAACACAACTCCTCTGAAGCAATGTGTCACTATTAGAGATGCAGGACAAATGCTGAACTGACTCAAATGGGAAGATTTCAGATCAACAAAGTGAAACAAAACATGTCAATGAAGCTACTCAGTCAGAAATTTCTTATGCTTCAAGTGTAATTTTCTTAGAACATGTCATCTATATGAAAAGTTTATTTCAGCTTTTAGCCTTGGTTTTGGATCTCCTTTCCAGAAAAAAATAATTAATCTTTCACAGATCAGAAATATAAGTAATAGCTAAGTAACTTTTAATATCTTTCTTTCCTGCAGTTTTTACTTAATTTGATTACTTAGGTAGATTTTTTTTTAAAGCATATATTTATTTACTTTTTTACCTTCTTCTGCAGATCAGATTTGAAGTAATGAGCCTTCTATGGTACAATCCCCTTTCTTTCCTTTAAATGTGTTGGTCATTTTACTTTATTAATGATTTATTTCTAGTTTACTTTGTATTTCAAGTGGGGTGTTCTTACGCTTTTCATAAAATAATATAGTTCAATAAATATAAGGGTTTCCATTTAGGTATTTGTTCAGTTCTTCTCAAGTCTCTTTTTCCCCTAACCTTTGAACTTCTGATTCTGTTTTGTTTTTTTTTTTTTTTCCAGGGGTTTATGGACAGGTGCAAATTTACAGTGCTTATCCTAAGACATCTTGGACACATCTGGGAACTAATGTTGCTCCTGGCAATGAAAGGTGGTGTTTTGCACTATTATGCCTCCAAATATTGTTTTGCTTCCTGTTCCTATGAGTTGTGTTACTCTTTTTTTTCATGATAGTCTTGGTTTAAACTATGTCTAGGTAGAAAAATTATGTCACACACTGAAAAAAAAATACTATTTTTAGATTAATTTTAATTCTACGTAAGAATGAAAGGTCCTATTTTCTTCTTTTCCTCTGTTCCTCCTTCTTTGCTTGCTTCTGCCCTTCCATGCATTTTCCTTCCTCCCTCCTTTTCCTTTTCCTTTCCCTTTTCCTTTTCCTTTTCCTTTTCCTTTTCCTTTTCCTTTTCCTTTTCCTTTTCTCTCCCTTTCCTTCTATCTCTCCCTCTGCCTTTCTCTTTCTTTTTAGAAGGAAGAGATGTACTTGAAAGTGGCCAATATCTTGGTGATTAGGATTGAGGTTTGAGACCAAATCTCACCTCTGAATTAAACAAAACTGGTATATGAACCATGTTCTTCAACATCTTAGATCAGGTTTCTGGAGTGAACATCTTAATTTCTCCTATAAGATTTAATCCTTTATTTTTTTGGTATATGTAATTAAGGTCAATTAGCTCAAGGAATATAAGGCTCCCTGTTTAGCCTGAAGAGTAAGATTACTGTCTGGGATGTGAGCCTTCCAAGGTATAGACAAATTTTCACTTAACTTTGGCAAAGAATAGCTTTGAAATGTTATCTTCCCTGGTGCTGAGCATACATAAGTTTTATACAGCTCTTTCAGCACACTCATCTTTGTCATCAGCTACCCATGATTTCAGTCTGAAAGCTTGCCCAAAAATATCACCTCAGGCAGGTTAAGTGAAATTGCCACAGATGCTTGTTAAGTGAATAGGTGTCTATCACCTGAAGTTCAAACCTTTCATCTGAACCAGAGAACGTGTTTGCATAAGAATCTCTTCTGTATGTGCACTGACCATTAGCTGGTGTGGGGTGGGCATCTTCCTAGCTCTCTTGGGAGCTCTCATTCTTGATTCTGTGTTACACAAATTTTTATTGCCTTTTGCTGTATTTTTTCCAAGTGCTTAATTTTAAACTGAAATATGTGTATTCAAAGGTCTAACAAAAACTCATGGCAAGAGTTAACATCTGGATAGAGGTGAAATAACAGTATTTAGGGAAGGAATTATTTGGAATCTCTCTGTGAAGATGGGCAATGGAAGCTCAAGGGCCTCACAAGTAGGATTGATCTGTTGATAGCTCTCACACAGTTGAGCGTCCAGTGTATATAAATTGTTAAGATTGATGTATAGTCACTGGAGAGACAGATACTTCCAGATGCTGATTCAAACCATGCAACATTAGAATCACCCTCTGGAAATTCTTCTCTTTCCCTGATGAGGATGGGAGTTCAGAGTAAGCAGATTGTTGACAGAAACATTCCAGTTAAATATTTGGATGAAATGGATCCAGGGAGTATTGGTCTGCTGCCCAGAAGTTTTATGTGAAATATCATGAGGTGCTAAGACACAAGTATTTGGAATTCATACATCCACCTTAAATATGACACAAAGAGTTGTTTCCATTGTTAATAGAAAGAAGAACAAAACAAAACAAAACAAAAAAGGATTTATAATGAAAATTCTACCAATAGCCAGCTAACAGTCAATGTGGTTAGATAGAGGAAATAGGCTTGTCAGTGCTAGAATATAAAAGCTGATAGAAGTGGCTTTTTTATTGACTGAGAGAAGCTGCTGTATTTATTTCCCAGCATGAATCAGCACATGAGTTAGAGAAGGACTCATGTTTTCAAAAAGGAGAAAAAAATGTATTTACATTCAGTGAAAACCCTAAATTAGTATTTCGATAGCTCAGTAACTTGATGTCTCTTACAAACCATGTTTTCTTTTCCTGATTGATTCCTCTTGTTAGGCTTCTTTGAAATGCAAGAGTCAAAAGAGTTATGTTTGGGTCCACAAGATGTACATTTTTATTAGAGTGTATGCCTGGGACTTGACTTAAGGTTCAACTTGTGGTATGGGTTGCATGTGTACTGTCAAAATACGAAAATTACTCCGATTCTGTGTGGTTTTGCTTCCTCTTTGTCAGTTCATAGAATGTCAGAATCATAGAATGGTAGGTGTTGGAAGGGGCCTCTCAGGATCATCAAGTCCAACCCCCCTGACAGAGAAGGATCACCCAGGGCAGGACACACAGGAACAGATGCAGGCAGGGTTTGAAACTCTCTAGAAGAGACTCCACAGCCTCTCTGGGCAGCCTGGGCCAAGCTCTGTCACCCTGACAAGAAAGAAGTTTTTCCTCCTGTTCAGATGGAACTTCCTGTGTTCCAGTTTGTGACCATTGCCCCTTGTCCTATCACAGGGCACCACTGAAAAGAGATTGGCCCCTTCTACTTGACACCCACCCTTCAGAGATTTGTGAACATTCATCAGATCCCCTCTCAGTTTATCTCTGTAGCTCTCCATTGGACTCTCTCTAGCATTTCCCTGTCCCTCTTGAAGTGGGGAACCCAGAACTGGACACAATACTCCAGATGTGGTCTCACTAGGGCAGAGTAGAGGGGGAGAAGAACCTTCCTCGACCTGCTGGACACACTCTCATTTATCCTTGAGCAATATCAGTCACACTTACCTGACATTTCAGAAGATACTCAGTGCCTCTTCTAAGGAAAAAAAAAGAAAAAAAAAAAAAAAAAGAAAAAAAAAAAAATCAGATTTTTGGTAGACTTCTTTACTGAATGTTCACAGGTGCTGAGAACCAGAAGTGCTCATCTTGAGGCTACTCATCTTTGAAAAAAGCTGTGAGAAGAAAAGCATGACAACATAGCTCACTAGTTATACCCATGGCTTTAGGACTTTCTTTCTGCACTTCTGTCACTCTTGACTGCATGATGAGGCATTCTCTGAATTTATTCAGTGGTCTGTTTTCTCAACAGTTACCTGAGGAGTATAGATCATCATCTGGCCAACATCAGTCACAGTGATAGGGCAAGGTGTTTATCAAATATATATAAACATTGATCATTGTCCATTTTTGCTTTCATAAAATACTTTTATTTATCTCCTTAGGAAGCTAAAAATACCCTGATCTACAAATAAAACTGAATGCAAAGGGGGGATTTCCAGCTCAAGATTAAAACAGATAAATTTTTTAAAGATGTCATTGCATGGGGGTTGGAGTACATGCCATTTAAAGGTCTCTTCCAACCCAAAGCATTTTACGATTCTGTGACATGTAGGTGTCTATGCAAGGTTTAAAAAAGGTACCTAAGCTCTCATTAGAGTCAGCAGAATTGTAGGTGCTGGAGCTTAAAACCAATAGCAGGATTCAGGAAGCTAAACAAGTTTTGTTCCCTCTGAGGTACTTTTGGGCTGACCTGAGAGGCCTTCAAGTCACCTCTATAGCTTCCATCTGTGTCTCCAGGAACACTTCATGAACAATTCCTATCATATCTACCAGCTGATATTTTAGATATCTCGCAACATCTCAGATAACAAGAGGTGCTCTTGTTCAGGGAATCAAGTCCTGCTCTATGTGTCCAGTTCAGAGATAAGTTAATTGCCTTCCACCCACTACTGACTGTGCTGATCAACTATAGTGGAAGCTTAAATGCCAAGTTCACACGCACACACAACTCTACACATTCCACCTACATTTTGTTGTCCAAGTCCAAAGCGACTTTCAACTCTGTAGAGTACCCTGACACCAAAAATAGTTTGACACATCTTTGCTAGGCAACTTACTTGTGCCCTGCAACTCTGTACTGGAGTGATATGCCTTGTTAATTAATGATGTGAAATGTTTCAGGATTCATTTCCTCCCACATATTTTAGACATCTGTTTTTGCAGAAAGCCCTAAAGGGGCTTTTCCTAGAGCATAGCCTGTGGATTCTTTCTGAGCTCTGCCTAGGCAAAACTGTTGTTCATTTTTTAGGAAATCTGTGAATATAACTCACATAAATGTAATGTCTTTAACTTACTAACTTGGTGTTTCAGGATTTTTGTGGAGGACGAAGTAGACTGGAATCATGGTGGAGATATTGTGATCAGCTCTTCCTCCTATGAAGCCCACCAAGCTGAAGCAGTTACTCTTAAAGAAGTCAATGGTCATAGCATAAGAATTCATGAACGCCTTCTGCACAGGCATATTGGTAAGGAGCGTGACTTTCCATTTGTGAGACTTTTCTTCTGAAGCATTGACTTTCCATTTCATATCTCGCCAAGATCAATTCTACTTTATTGAGGTATCTTCATTTGTTTCTCCATACGTTTTTTTTCTTGCTGTTTTGATACTGAAAACATGATGTTCAACATTGCACAAAGTGCTGATTCTAACATGAATTTCTGGGAATAGAGTTATCTCAGTGCTGCATATTTTGGTGAAATTTCCAGATGCTTCATGTTTTAGGTAAGCTGATTAATAAAGACAGAAAGCAACTGAAATTTTAAGGGAAAAATAGGCCATTTTCAGTATTTCTGTGGTATATCAAAACCTCAAAAAATAATATAAAACCCCAACTTTTAAATTTAAATATCAAAATAATTGGATTCATGGAGTATGAAGGGCAACATTTTATCAATTCCATGTCATGGAACTAATGTATTTGTAATCTAATATGTAAATAAACATAAAATGTGTGTACAACTCTATTTCCTGTGTAGATTACATGGGATCAGTATTTAAGCAGAGAAAGAGATGCACTATTGATTATTTAATTTTATTTCAACCATTAAAATAAAGTTATTACTGGATATTTAGTAAAAATAAAATTATTTTATTAACAGGTCAAATTCTGAAGCTCCAAACCCAGGGTTTTTCCTGTGCATAGAATTTTTTTTTTTTAATTTAGTCTTTATTCAAGCAAGTAGCCACAGAAGTTAGTATGATGAATAAAAAGATTAAGAAATATTGTGTTTTAAATGGCTATAACTGTGCTACTAAACCAAGTTTCACTTGGAACCAAGCCCATAGTTTTAATCGACAGCAGCCTCCATGACACAGTTTTATCTGACAATTTCCTTCTAAAAAACCCCCAAAACAGTTCAAAAGGTAACACATCTAGACCCCATTTCCAGTAGTTTATGAATGACCTTTCTTTTTTGCAAGGGAAGGAAGAAACCTGCCAGGCAGTCTGGGGGGCAGAGAACAGTTCTTAACATATTTTCTTAGCTAATGGAGATATAAGAGATTAAATCACTGTGTACACATTGAGTATTGCAGCAGTGAATAGATATAACTGAAAAAAACCCAACAGGATTGATGGGAGAATTAAGAGCTATGTAAATACTGGGATTCACCTGCGCAAATGTAGGTGCCTACAGTAAACATTCACACATGAGCTACTCACACTCAGTTCCCTTGATAATCAAAGCAGAAAAATACATATTGCTCACTGTTATTTCATTTCCCCCTAAAGCAGATGTATAAAATAGACAACAAATTGCTCTTGAGAATAGCCTATTGTTGTCCGTTGTACATAAAACCACTTTGGATAACTAAATCAGATATATAGATATCTAAAGTCACTTGAGATTAATTCCAAGCTAGACATCTCAAATGGAGACTCTCTCAAATGTCCTGTTTAGTAAGATTTTGTTTAGAAAACACACAGAATCAAGACTCTGTGGCAAATTGGTTTTCAACATTGTCATTGGTCTGATCCTAATGAGAATTCATGGAAATCAGCTCTACAGTGTACTGAAGAATAACTCCAGCACACAGAACTCAGAAAAAAATGAAGTGTGAACCTGCTCATTGATTTGGCATCTGCACACCGCAGGGAAAAGATTTAGCACCTTCTTTTTCTAAAAATTAAATATGCTGGTAAAATATAAACACATGCTGAACATTTGATGGGCAGGTGGCCTTTCTGTTTTTGTGTTGATGCACGTAGATTGTGCTGGAGGAAAAACACACCTGAATGTCAGTGCAGATTCTTCAGAGAAGCTGTGCATAAGTTGTCAGGCTTTATGTCCCTCAAAGCACTGGTTTATAGGTATGATAGACACTTATCACATTTTATTTCTTGAAACTCCCCAGGGCATTCTCATGACACAGAAGATGGTAGACGCATCTCTTTGGCTGCAGAGGTTGGACTCCTAACACGGAATGTACAGATCAAGTCTGATGTGGCTTGCACTGGGAGGATGCTGGTGGGACATTTTGCAGACTCCAGAGGGACAGAGTTTGAAGGTAGTTGAGATTCACTGACCAGACCAGTTCTGCCCCCCAAAAGTGCAGTCCAAAACCAGATGTATCCATTCACAGATGCAATGCAATTCTAAGCAGACTGTGATTGTGAAACATGTATGAAACATGAGTTTTATTAATATTTCATATTTATTTTAGAAGGGGCCATTCAGTGGTTAGGTGGATTTTACTATAACTTTATATACATATTTATGAAAAAAATACACATTATTTGCAATATACTGACAAAGGTTGCCTGTTATATGCCTGAGTGCTGTTTGAATGGCTGTCGTTCTCACCAGTTCTTAGGTAATTTTGTAAGCTTTTATTTCACTGCATTTATCTCATTTCAGGTGTCCTTCAACTCTTAAATATTGAATTTTTGAACTTTGGACCTCCTCAGCTTTCTGCCATTGAATTCAGGAACATATCCCAAGGGTCCTCAGTGGTGTCATCCAGCATTAACGGTAGCTGTGGAGCTGGCATTAAAGCAGTCATGAGCAACAGGATCTTCTTGTATGATAACATGGTGTTCAACACAGTTGGACCTGGCATCGACTTGGAAGGGCAAAATCATTCTCTCATCAGGAACCTTGTTATTCTGAGCAGGCAGCCAGAAAGTTTGTTAGATTGGGTTGCTGGCATCAGGGTGAACCTGGTCAGTGGTGTTTCCCTCTGTGGCAATGCTGTGGCAGGATCTGAGCGAATTGGCTTCCATATCAGTGGCCAGGAGTGTTTGCTGGATGGAGTGAACTGCGGTGAAAACGTGGCCCATTCAAGTCTCCATGGTATTCATCTGTACCATGGAGATGGATTTCAGACCTGCACTAGAATCACAGGCTTTCTATCCTATAAGAATTATGACTATGGTGTCATGTTCCACCTTAGAAGCAGTGTTATCATGGACAACATGGTGCTGGTGGACAACACCGTGGGTCTCATGCCAGTAGTGTACTGTCTCTATGCCAAGCAATGCCACATGGGGAAAAGATTCATAGAACTTAGAAACTCCACCATTGTCGCAACAAGCTCAACTTTTGATTGCATCAGAGACAGGATCAAGCCTCACTCAGCTGATCTGACAGCCAACGATAGACCACCATCCTACCCTCTAAGAGGCCGTGTTGGGATTTTATGGCCTAAGTTTACCACCGTTCCCATCCGAAGGCCAGATAATCCGTGGCACGAAACTGTGCATTGTCCAAAAGTCCTGGGACTCATGAAGTTGAAAGGTTGGTATTCCATGCCCCTTGGCCAGACTATTCTGTCACTGTTTTTCTTAAGTCATGACATTTTACCAATTGACGCTGCAGCCTTCTACACCCAAACCCAGACATATTGGGGAAATCTGAGCCTCAGTGGAATTAATAACAAAAATCTTCTTCCATTCAACAATAATTAAAAAACACCCACTCTTTGGTATTTTTCACTACCTGAATCTACTGCAGTATCATTATGTCATGTGCTAACGTATGCATTTTACCTCAAACATGCTTGCTTTCTCTGCTATATATTTTTCCACTCGATTCATCTCGCTGATCTACAGTTACCTCTAGCTAAATAAAGATACCTAGTTTGAGAAGTAAATACACGTGGTATAGAATTTGCTTAGAATGTAATGACTACAGCTGCACAGAAACAGTTACTTTGATTGTTGTAAGGGATTGCACGAGGGATAAAAGTCAGTCACATATCCCACATCTTTGGTTCAAATGGATTTTACAGTCCCCAGAGTAATACTTGTGTGTGGCAGAACCTAGAGAGCTGGTTGCTGTGGTGGGATCAAAATATCTCTCCAGTTTTCATGTCTTTATTTCTCACTGCTATCTACTTTTGTAAGGAAATACATTATCCTCTTTTTACTGAAGAATAAGGAAGAAAAAGAAAGACAAATAGACTTGCCCAGGGTCTCATAGAAGTTTTATGTCAAAAGGTGGATTTTGTAGCTGCATATGAGCTCAGTGCCAGAGCCAAAGAGGTGTCACCAAATGCAGCTCATCTTATATTAACATCTGTGAAGTGGATAAACCATCCAAGGCAGATTATTATTAAACTGGTTCTTACAGATTCAAATGAAAAATTATTAACCACTCTTGCTTTTGTTTCTTTCTCACTTACTACTTCCTTTGATTTTGTTTCCTATGGGCATGACTTGTTTTTTGTTGACTTAAGATATTACATGGCTATGGAATATTCTAAAGCCAAATGAAGGTCTATGATCAATGCAATTAGACTGATTTAAAAATGATCTGTACAGTTATAAAGAAAGGAGCAATTTAACATGGAATATGTCATAAAACAGAACCTTTCTCTCTCTAGTTCTGATACTCCTCTAACCACTTTTCCTCACTTGATCTTCTCTTAATCCTTGGCAGAAGTCACCTTTACTGGTTTCACAAAGAGCTGCTACAGTGAAGACAGGGATGTCTGTATCATGTCACATGCTGATCATTTAGGCATCATGCCTCTTATCACAGCGGAGAAATCAAGGATGTTACATGTCAATGAGAAGGACAAATTCTACTTTCATCCAGCAAGGTACTATGCTTCATTTTGAACTATCCTGCTCAATGGTTTGTGCAAAGAAAAGCATCTACATTTTTGTGACTATCCTCACCTCTGTATCAGCTGTCTTTTTGTATTGCCTTACACAGAGTTTAAGTAATTAGTTTAGAGTGGATGTCTAGCTGCAGCACAGCCCTATTCTTTGTCTCTGTCTCTGCTTTTGTACTGCTCCTGTCTGTCAAAAAAAATGAACAAGTGCAGATATAAAACAAACACAGAGAACGAAAGTGTAC
>JANHGN010005859.1:0-34206 GCA_024605025.1 Megaceryle maxima | reverse complement strand
AAATAAATAAATAAAAATTATTAAAAACAATCCAAAACTTAGTTCAGGGCAATTTTTTTTTTTTTTTTTTAATTAAGGTTCAGAATCCATCAAGGTCCATCTTTGGACCAATCCTCTTGGTTTTCCCCTTTTACTGACATTTGTATAGCAAAACAAGCCTCACATCTCCAATTTCTTAAAACTCCATCCTGAGCATCTCTGACTTCTCAGCTTCAGGCTTCAGAAAATGTCAGGACCTCCAGCAAAAAAGCCTGAGACAGGGATTGTCCTTTTGGTTGGGGAAGCAGAGCTTGATTTTTGCCTGCGAGATCACATCAGAAATGTTGATCAGAACCAGGCAGGCTGTGAGATGTCGAAAGATTGCCAGAACTGCTCCTGCCCAGGGAGAATATCATCTGCGTGTGGAGGAACATGGAGGAAGGAGGGGAGACCTTCATCTGTAACCTTAAGTCATTGCTGGTTGCGATGATTTAAACATACCACATCCAATGGAAACCACATGCCTATTTATTTATTACAACCAGAGAGCACAATACAGAGGCTATGTCAGGAAAGCCTTGAAGTAGCAACAAAATCCTGCATGGACTCCACTTGCCAGTCAAAAATAATTGGAGGTGTCCCACACTGCTATGTTTAGAACCCCTCCAGCCTTCTGCCAGATTTTTTATTTTCTATATTTCTGCCATTTGCTCTGGGCATTAGTTTGCGTGTAGATTTCTGAGACCTGTCCAGCTTGTCAGCTCACATTATGTTTCACTCTTGTATCCATCCCACAATATTATGCTATTAGTGAGCTGCTGAATACGCAGTCCACCACAAGAGCAGGTGATTTTCAAATGTGATGAATGCATACAGATTACTGAATGCTTTCTTAGTAGTCTGGTAAACCTCTGTGGGTGATTACATCTCCCAGTGCTCCTCGTGTTATCTGTGTGCATTTATTTAATCCACCTTTGCAATGGAGCTTGATCCAGGTTGCAGCTGCATTGTTCTGCTTCAGACTCCTGAAGGGGTATCTTGATGGATATGTCCTGTCAAATACAGGGTGAGCATTGCCTTAGAGCATAAGAGGAAATAGGAACATCAGGGAATATATCAATGCCATGAAGCACTTTGCTTGTCCCACTGGTAGACCTAACCAGCTGAAATGCTCAGTCTTCTGAGAGGTGTTCAAGAATTGAAATAGCTCTCAGGATCAGAGGACCTATCGTTGTTCTCCATGTCTTTTGAGCTGTGTTGGTTGGAGGCATTAGCCCATGTGTTCCTCTGCCCTTATTGTAAATCTGTGCCTGTATCATTTTGCTACATTCAAAATATAATTGGGTTTTTCCAGCCTGAGCACAAGAGATTCAAAGTTTTCTTCAAGACTTAATATGTATCCATGTAGCAATCTGAAGATGTTTCCATGGACTTTGCTGGATTACAAGTCATGGTATATCATTGCATTTTGTCATAGGAGTGATGCTGGTTCCTTTTAAACTGTGTTAAACCTTTAGTCAAAATGCAGTTAAAAGCACTTAAAATCCTCAACTTTTGTTTCAGTTCACTACACTTCAGTGATTCAAAACTCAAACAGTAAACTCATTCTATAGTCAGTAGAGAACCTTGTCTAGGAAATGATTCATCTCAACTGTCCTATATATGTCTTAGGTAGAGGTACAAGGTACCTTAGGTACAAGGGTGATGAAGGAACTGGAACATCTCTCTTATGAGGAAAGGCTGAGAGCCCTGGGGCTGTTTAGCCTGGAGAAAACTGAGAGAAGATCTGATGAATGTTTAGAAATTTCTGAAGGGTGGGTGTCAAGTACAAGGGGCTGATCTCTTCTCAGTGGTGCCCTGTGTTAGGACAAGGGGCAATGGTCACAAGCTGGAACACAGGAAGCTCCATCTGAACAGGTAGAAAATATTTTTTCCTTACTGTAAGGGTGCCAGAGCCTGGCCCAGGCTGCCCAGAGAGGCTATGGAATCTCCTTCTCTGGAGAGATTCCAAGCCCTGCCTGGATCTGTTCCTGTGTGTCCTTCCCTGGGTGATCTTGCTCTGGCACGGTGGTTGGACTTGATCTCCAGAGGTCCCTTCCAAGCATTCTATGATTCTATGGTTCACTGTAAATACACTATAAACAACAGCACAATATTTTTTCTTGCTGTCATCTTCATAATAACAATACCTCTCTAACCTGTCAGTGTACAGCCATCTGAAGATATAATGTTCCCTGAAAAGAATTGCAAAGGATCGAGGAAGGCCCTTTTCAAGGATTTGGATGGAGGTGTCCTGGATCTAGAACAGCCTGTTTCTGTTTTCCCAAAGTCAGAATTTGAATGGACACGGTTCTACTTGCAAGCTGGTAAGTGCCTGTGCTATCTCAAGTGCTTACAAAGGCATGCAAAAATATCTTCCCTGAAAGGGTTTACGTAAAGCCCTGCAACAGGCTGCCCAGGGTGGAGTCACCATCCCTGGAGCTGTTAAAAAGATGTGTAGATGTGGTGCTGAGGGATATGGTTTAATGGTGGGCTTGGCAGTGTTAGGTTAGTGTTTGGACTCGATGATCTTAACAGTCTTTTCCAATCAAAATGATTCTATGAGAAGTCTGTGAGGCCTCACTGCACAGTTCAGTGTCCACCAGTGCCTCTCTGCCTTCTCGCAGAACCACATCATGGCATCCTTAGGCCCTTTAGGGCTTAATTCATTAATTTTAAGACCAGAAAAGAGTTTACCTGCCTTCTGCAAAGTCCTCTGAGAACATTAAGATGTGCCATGGTAATGCCACGTAAGTGCAAAATAATAACAATAACTGTCCCTACCAGGATCTTTATCAATATTCCACTGAGGAGATAATCAAACTGAAAACCCACTCCAGAAGTTTAAAGACCCCTCTCTGGTTTAAAAAAGGCCTATTCTGCTCGATAACCACTTTCTGAAGGTTCACACAGCAAGGGTCCATTCTCATCCTGATTAAAACTCTGCTCTCGGATTCCAAATCAACTCTTTAATTACAATTAGCATTTCCTGCGCCTGCTGCTGATGGTGGCCATTGTGCTGAAGAGGCGCATCGTTTGTGACTCCAGCAGTATGGGAGACTGAGGGAAGGGACTATAATTAATCCCGTTTTCCATCCCACTCTAAAACTGATTAAACACTAGAAGAACTTTAATCTTTAAACAAAATCTGTAATCTACACCCAGTAAAGGCTTTTCCTCTAAGGATCCTGCTCTAACCAGCTGCTTACAGGACTGATTAATTTATTTTCTAAATTCAAACACTCTGTTTTTTTACTCTACCTTTTCTGCCCTGGTTATGAATCCCATGCAAGTGCTAATATCCTATCAGCATTACCACTTAGCTCCTGCATATTAATATATACATGCTTCTGCATACTGGATTTTGGTTCAGTTCACACCATCTTTAGCACACCCTGGCACACAGTCCCAGGCATCCCAGGAGTCCCCACCATCTGCAGTGCACTGACAGTGCAACCTGCACTCCACAGGGTTTATCTCCTTGTGTAATGGAGGAGACAGCATATGGTAAATGCTGCCTGCCTCTGAAACCGTAGCAAAATTGTGGTGTCTTTTTCTTGCTGCCCAAATATGAATGGGATTTTTTTTTTTCTCCTTCTCCTCACAATTTTGTGTTAAATTCCTCTATATTTCTCCTTCTGACCTGTGGTTTCTTTCCTCTCACCGCTGATGTTTGGAAAGACACAGCTTGATGGTAAGGTGAATTTGTGGTCACCTTTTCCCCTTCTCCTCTCTGAAAGTTGTACCACTGAGTATTTGCACAGCACAGTGCAGGCTCCCTTGCTAGACAAACAGGAGAAAATTCTCACCTTGCCTGCTCCCACAAGACTTCCGCAGGGCCCGATTCTCCCTTGGTGTGACAGTGCTTCAAGGCCAGTGGAGATGATGGTGTTACAGTGCTGTTGAGCAGAATTTGGCCCTTGGAGTTCTGACTTTCCTGAATCCAGATAAGCATTTGGTGTCATTTTGATGGTCAGTCAAGATGGCCTGTTGAGCCTCTCATTTGCAAATCCACCTGGTGCCCTGTTAAACGTAAGTAATTCTGACTCACCTCTATCTGCTTCAGCAGAGCACTGCAATGCAGTGGTTAGTGCTCTGCTAGCCTGACTAGCCACAGAAACAGGAGATAGTCTTTTCAGGTAACTAGAGAACAGCCTCGCCACTTCCACAATGCAGGGAGACAAGCTTCTTTGAAAATCAAAAGCTCTGGCTTTCCCAATCCTCTCAATTGCACCTTTATCCAGGTGCATATATATATATATATATATACATTCCGTTTAAGCTTCCAGGCTGGAAAATCAGCTTGAAATTATTGTCCCTCAGTCATTTCTAGATATTCTGATTAGTCCAGAGGGAGCAAACCAAAACACTAAAATATACTTCAGGGACACAAAAGCCAGGAAGATGTTTTCTCAGAAGAATCCACAATCACAGAATGGAAGGGATTGGAGGGGACCTCTGGAGATCATCGAGTCCAGGCAGGTTTTGAAAGCCTCCAGAGAAGGAGACCATGGGGAAGAGGCTGTGAGAGCCAGAACTGAAGAACAGGGGAGCATTCAGTATGATATTAATGATGCTGAATACATCTGATGTCTTTTATTGAAGATTAAATCAATATAGAATATACGTAATATATTATTTGTGTATATATAAGTGCATATGTATGCAAAAGGAAAGGAAGGACCACTTGACTTCTGCCCATACAATGTGTATTTTAATTACATACCCACTTTTCACAGTATCACAGGATGGCAGGGGTTGGAAGGGACCTTGGAGATCTTTGAGTCCAACCCCCCTGCCAGAGCAGGATCATATAATCTAGCACAGATAATCTAGCACAGATTGTACACCTTTGTGACTGATCTTTTAAAGGCTGTGTTAGGTCTTTGGGTCATAGATCAGGTATTTTATTGTGGCTTTCTGTAGAAGCAGAGATGTTAATCTAAAACTGAAGTTTTAGTTTTCTGGATAAACCACAGAATTCAGAACAAAAAAACCCAGGAGGGAACAGATGCAAGATTTTTGCTATTATTATATCTACCAAAACAAAAGGAGAAACAACAAGAGTGGTTTTAACTCAAATAAAGCATAATTATTTTTTTAATCTAAGGGTACTTTTTCCTCCTTTAATTTTTTTTTCTTTAAATATAATGCTGCAAAAGTTTATAATGAAATGTTTTCCAACAATCTCCCCTCCCTGCCTAAATCATTTATGAGGAACTTTCACAATATCATTTTTCAAATTATCCGAAACAGTTTAATGAGTTTAACATGAATTTGTAATTATTTTAATCTCTTTGAGCTGCCATTTTTGGATGACAAAATGTTTTTCTTCCCAAACTCATCTCTATACCAAACCTCATACAGAAGAGCTTGGGGCCAGGCCTGGAGCACTAAGTGGTACCATGATACAGGATATACCAGAATTACAAACTGTACAGCAGAATTAGCTATAAACATGAGTATGTCTGAGGAATGAATGTTAAGTGAACAGTTTCTGTACTCAGCTGGTTTTTGTGGTCAGGTTAAATCCCCTACTCCACAAAGAAGAGATGATAAAACTACCATTCTGTAGTTAGTTTCAACCGTTTGCTGACTATCATCAATATTTATAGCATTCTGCTATCATACTGCCTCATGTCTGTAATCTGACAACAGCCACCTTCTAGAGACGTTGAAGTTCCTTGTCTTCCCTTGGTGGAAATGTAGCTGAGGACCAGTGGCTGTTAGAAGATTCATCTGACCTCACTTCCATCATCTTCAGAGACCTCTATAATGAACAGAGATTGACACCTGAGGGATAGAAGTTAGGTGGGCTGATATCATCAATGTTTGAAAGATGAAACCAAGTCTTTCAAGTTTTAGTGTAGAGCCTGCAGACACACGTTTTATTCCTGCTGGTAGATACATTCTAGGCATTTTTAAAAGCAATTTTGGCTGAATAATCATAGAATCATAGAACAACCCAGGTTGGAAGGGACCTCAAAAGATTATCTGGTTCAACCTTTCATGGGAAAGGGAGCCTAGCTGAGATTGTATAGTACCCTGACCAGTTGCATCTTGAAAATCTCTAGTGATGGAGACTCTAATACATCCCTGGGGAGGTTGTTCCAGTGAGTGCTTATTCTCACTGTAAAAAAAAAAAAGTATTTCATATATTGAGATGAGACTTCTGCTGCTACAAAAAACACTTGTTGCCTGTTATCTTCTCCATGTGGCCCCTAATGAAGAGAAAGTCTTTGTCCTCTTTTTAGCTTCCCTTTAAGTACTAGAATACTGTGGTGGCATCCCCATTTGATCCTTCTCTTCTCCAGGGAGAATAGACATACCTCCTTCAGTCTTTCTTCATAGGTCAGATTCTCCAGCACTTTGATCATCTTTGTGGCGTTGTTGTGGATCCTCTCCAGTCTGTCCACATCTTTCTTGAATTGTGGGGCCAGATCTGGACACCGTACTCCAGATGTGGCCTGACAAATGCTGAGCAGAGTGAAATTATCATGTTTCTATGCTTGCTAGCAATGCCTCCGTTGATGTAGTCCAGGATCTGATTTGCCACTATTGCTTCAGCAGTACACTGTTAACTCTCGTTCAGCTTGTCCACCAAGACCCTTTCATCAGTGCTGCTCCAGTCACACAGATCCTAGACTATATTAGGCTTTGTTTGGTTAGAGGTTCAGGACTTTGCACTTGTCTTTGTTAAACTTCATACATTTCTTAGAAGCCACTCTTCTACAGTGTCTCCAGGTCTCTCTATAAGGTAAATCTTCCCTTCTGATGTGTACACCTCACCACCCACTTTAATATAATCTGTTAATTTAATGAGGGTGCTTTCAAACATCCAGATCATTTATGAAGATGTTGAACAGCATCAGTCCTTGGGGACAAATAATCTAACCCAAATATTCAGTTGTTGACAGTGTCAGTGACCCAATTTAGTGATGAAGTGAGTATGAAGAGCAGAAGTGAGTAGATATGTGTTTGACTCTGTGCTGCCAGATATTGAGCATCAGTAACGTAACAGCCTTGTTTGTTTTCTTTTACCCTGCCCTGTAGGAGAGATATTATGACAGAACTATAGCTGTAGAAATGGGTATGTGGGGAGTGTAATGCAGAAAGGAAATGGTCATCAGGAAATCTGTCCACTTCCACTTCCAGAAGTGGTTTTCCCCCTTGTTAGAAGGGAGAATACGACTCTCACTTGCCAAACAAATCCATAAGATCGCAACTTGCTATACAGGTCTTAATCTCAAATGATATTTGTAGTTAAACATTAGACTAAGAGGATTCCAGATGTGAGGGTATTGCAGCATGAAAGCAGGTTGACATCCCAGGCAGTATTGGATTCTTCAGGATAGGTGCCATTGAGTGCTCATATTCCCGCAGGCAGGGATCCAGCCCACAGTGATCTTGTTCAAATCCAAAGGTGAGTCCTTCCTTTTCTTATTCTTTCCCTTTAGCATAGCTTCAGATTTTTCCAGGAGAATAACCTTTCTGTGTCTTTTGAAGTTGTTAATTATAATTCAGAGTTCCTGATATTCCTTCCATACTGGTTTCTAAAGAGATGTAGAAAGATCTTTACGTTTGCATGACAGTAATTTCATAGGGTGGTTGACGTAGTCCGTGTTCTACTTACTGTTACTCAACAAAGTAGTTCTGGTGTGCTGAAGGATTATGAAGTTCTGGGTTTCATAATTCTTCATTTCCTGTGAATAATTATTTATTTTCTACCTTACACTGGTAAAACGTGGCACCTCTTTGTACATTCTTTGGATACAGTAGAAGTATCAGTGAAATTTAGGTCTATTATACCCTTGCAAAACAGGCATCTATATTGACACTAGTTTTCCAGGCAGACAACAGGATTTGTGACTTGCCCTAGGTCAATCACTGAATAAATGCATATCCTTCCAACCCCCCCAGCCAGACTCTTAATCTAAAAGGACCCCAACCTGTTTAGGCAGGTTGAGCAGTATGGTTGCATTACCTAGAATCAGTCAACAGTGTATTTTACTTGCTACCTTTTAATTAAAAATCATGCCTGGAGTATTTACTGGAACTTTACTGTAGTATTTAAATTCCAACTGTGGCTTTAAAGAAAAGAAAAAACAAACAAACAAAAAAAACCAAACCAACAAACAAAAAACCACAAACAAACAAACAAAAAACCAAACCCAATCTTTTAAGATTATTATTATTTAAAAGGCTGAAGAAATATTTTAGTTTAAAAAATTGAGTCAGATTTAGTGAGAATCTATTGGTGAGAGGATTAGTGTGTTGTGGACAATTAATCTTTTTACCTGACATTTCAATATTTAATATTCCAAGGACTGCAGTTAACCACACCTGCTATGCATAATCATGTGTAGTAATTAAAGATGTTTGAGAAGAGAATAGAGGTTTGGTAGATTTGTAAAGAATTAAACAGGTGTATTCCTCTGAAGATTTTTTTGTTGTTGTTCACTGATGGAAATTTGCTTTTTTTTCTACAATATATGGCCCATGCAAAATGTGTTGAAATAGAAGACATTAAATAACCCAAGTTACTGTTTTATAAAGATCAATCTCAAACTGATCAGAAAATGGCTGTAACTTGTGTAACTTTTTGTGAAAACACATCCTTGGTAAAGATTTCAGGACACTTTAATCAAGTTGAGACCAAAGTTGAGAACAATATTGGAAGGATTTTTTTTGAGGGTTGATTTAAAGTAAGCTGAAGGGAAAATAAGGTAATTTTTTTACCTTTGATACCTATGTGGTAGCTCCTCAGGTGTGAGATGGCTGAACTTGCTAACTAAAGCCAGCTCTGATAACTGAGGGCAGTATGGGAGATTGAGGAACATCTGCGGGTGGTGAATCCACTGTCTGGGACAGAAAGCCTACAGTTCATGTGGATGCCACCATGAGACTGTGCCTTAGGGGACAGCTCTGCCAAAGCAAAACACTCCTCTACATAATTTGTTTTGATAAATCATGGGGGAATAGACCAGAGTTGGAGGTCTAGCATACTAGGTCAGCAGAGGGGCTGTGACTTTTTCATTTTGAAATACTATAAATTACTTTCCCTCAAAGTTGTCTGTATCTTAGCCTCTAATAATGATTTTTCTTTTTCAGAGAGGCTATTTCTTTAATTCTGAAGCTAGGATATAAGATGAATGGCATTGTTAATTCTCTTTGTGATCAGTATAAAGTAATGCATATATATATACGTATATACACACATATGTACAAATGTATAAGCCCATCAGACTTTATCTTCTTGTTCCTGTAGAAAGCATCACATGTTTTCCTTATGATGAATCCAAAAGCCCATCCATTTTGCACATTTATTGCTGTAAATGGATTTTAACTTTTTGTATCACCCTTTCTACTTCTTTTCTAAACTCCTCAGATACTTTTAAACAGACATGCACTGGTCTTCAGCGGCATAAAATGTAAAATATGTGTATATATCTATTAGGAATAATGAAATTGGGAAAAAGTGATTGCAAAGCCAGGTCCCTGACTATAGGAGATAACCTTGGCCCTTAGGATAGCAATCCTTTTTGAAGACGTGCCAGCAAATAGTTTGCGCCTACAATTGCTATCGAAAATTCTTGGCTTCTCCTCTTAATCTTAGTCCCTGAGGATAAAACAACAGGTTTGTCATTTTCAAAACTGAACTCCTGTATTTAAGAAGCTATTTAGAAAAATGACACCATTTATAGAGTTTGTGAAATCTCAGAGAGCCCATTTGTTTCCCTGTGAGCTAAAATATAGCTCAGTAACCCCAAAGCACCCCATCACCTTTATTTAGGAGTCTATTGATGGATTTGATATCTAACTCTCTAACTTTCTGTATATAAATGTTGTCTGCAACCCGATAAGCTTTTTTATCATTGCCATGATGAGGCTACAATTTCATCATAGTGGTTCTTGAGTTGTGATTTATAAAGCATTGGTGGTCCATGAGACTTGAGTAACTGATGCACATGCCACTCATGGATTCATTTAGGAGCCTGACAGTTAAAGGTGAATCATTAGACATCTGGAAAACAGAAGCTATGAAGAATGACTAGCAAAGTTGCGTGGCTCAGTCTTGAGAAAAAGAGACAGATGAGAGCTTTAAGAACTGCCTTCAAAAATATGGAAGACTGCTGCAGAGCAGAGAAAAATAAATTGCTCCCCAAGTCTATAAAATCAGAAGTGATGGGCTGAAATTTCGTGAAGTTATCTTTTTGATGCGGGGGGTGAAATGTTAAAATAAAGACAGCGGAACACTGTCATAGCTTGCTTGAGTGATCTGTGGAGTTCTATCAGAGGAAGATATGCAAACACCTTTAGATGATCCAACTAGACCTGATCTTTTCCTGAGGGAGGAGGAGGATGGGTCAAATAACTTCAGAAGACCCTTTCTGGACCTAATTTCAAAATTCTGTAAGGATGTTCCATTGATCTGCAGGGAGTGTTGAGATCTGACAGTGATTTATGGGTCCAAAGGCCAGAGTGTTGTAGTAGGAAGTTTTGGTAATTAGAACTTTCTAAATACTGCTGATGAAGACAAAGAGTGACTACAAGGGAGGTAATTAGTGCAGAGAGATTTTCTCCCAACCCCTGTACTTGGTCCCTCTCCGCCAGTCTGCCTGTTCTTGTGGAATGCTAATGTGCTTGAAAGGTTGTGCAATATGTTTAAGCTTAGAGGTTAGTCCCATGGAAAATGGTGTGCAGGGGTCTGAGTGGAGTTTACAGCACCAGGGAACAAACACTGAGGCAGGTTCCTTCTCTGAAGCCTCTCCTCAAAGCTCAGTAGCTCAGACATCACATCTTTTTACCTGAGGCAATGCTTCACTCTTATTTATCATTCCTACTTCATTGATGCCCACAGATCTGTGTCACTAGTTGGATTTTATTACTACTAGATAACATCCAGAAACTTTTCTGGTGTCTTCTGGAATAAGCTGCTGATATTAATAGCCAACCTAGAAGGCTTCAGGAGAAACAGAGGAAAGTGGAGAAGTGATCTGCTGCAGAGGGAGCCAGGGACAGAGCTGAGGACAGCAGCTTACATCGTACAGCCTCTCCAGGCTTGATGGCCGTTGACTTCAAGGAGACAAGATGGCTGTGTTTATGCAATTAAAAAGAAAGGAAAAAAAAAAAAAAAAGCAACGTGAATTGCATCCTGCACGTGTAACTATATTATTTCCCTTAGATCCTAGAGGTGTATCTATAATCCAGCCAAACTGCTGAGTGTTACTTTGCAGAGCTTTACAGGGGAAGCGCTGCATTTTGCAACAATTAATTTTGCAGAGGAAGCAGCCTGTTTAAAGACGCCTGCAGCAGTCTCTAAAATATGTGTTGTTTTTCAAGGCCACCAGACACACAGTTGGCTAGGTTGGCTAATAAACAAAACAATAATGCAAAAACCCAGCCTCGTGGGGTTTGCAGGAAGAAGGGATGAGAAATAAAATGAATAATGCTTACCTGCTAGGGGTGGGTGAAGACTATAATTGTTTAGCCCCCAGCGGATC
Organism: Megaceryle maxima; assembly: GCA_024605025.1. Taxonomy (NCBI): domain Eukaryota; kingdom Metazoa; phylum Chordata; class Aves; order Coraciiformes; family Cerylidae; genus Megaceryle; species Megaceryle maxima. The sequence goes on along the minus strand of JANHGN010005859.1, from coordinate 22,684 downwards.
CCTGCAAGGGTTAAAAATGACAAAGATATTAGTTGGTGACTGCTAAGATTGTTGGTTTGAAGCTCTGGGCAAAACACAGACTGTTATTTACCGGACTTGGTCGATTTACTTCTTAATGCAATAATGACCTGTGAAATGAAACGTGAGCTAGACAATTGTTCCTCATTGTTTCCAGTAAAACATCCTTTCATACCCCATTAAACCACCATTAATTCCATTTGAAAGAGAAGCAGGCACAAACACCAAGGGATATCTCTCTCTTTTTCTTCTTTTCCTCTCTTTGTGGGACTGATCAAGGCCTGTGGATAGCAAAGCAGCTTTTTTACGCATTTTAGAGGATATCAGGCAACCTTTGGAATCCACATTTCTAAATGAAGTAGATCTAGAGATCTACTAGATTGGCACCCAGTGGATCTCATTCCTGAGTTTTGCAGAAGAGTGTATCAGATAACCTGGAAAACGCGATCAATTTACCAATGTTAGTAGATCATACTTATCTCTCTTTTTCAGGTGAGATTTTCTTTCACTGTGAGATTTATGTAATCACCCAGCGTATGTGCATATGTATGTGTTTGCCATTTCCCACACAGTAATTTTTAACCATTTTCAATTTCAATCAAAAGTAGTAGATGGGTAAGTTCTCGAAGATAAGAGACTCCTACAGGTTTAAAAAAAAATAATTGGGAACTGGGAAGAAAAACACTATGAGTGAACCTCGCTGTCATCCCAGAGGGGGATATCCCTTGGTATCCATTTCTTAGATACCAAGAAATGTTCTCTGGAAACTAGAGTTTTGTGTCTCAACTAAAGGAAAAACTGTTGCACACTGGTACACAACAGGGAATCCAGCCACAGCTCTGTAGTAAAGCACTGTCTCCACTTTGCACAAAACTGTTTAACTCCCGATTCTCCTCTGCTGTAACATTAGATGACATGTAGATGAGACACTTAGGGACATGGTTTAGTGGTGGACTCGGTGGACTTACCTGCATAGACTTCCCAGTCAGCGACCAAACTGCTGCCTTATAGCTTTACCTGAAACCTAGACCATGACATTTAATCAGTTCCTTAGCATGTTGTCCACCTAGAAGGTTACCACAGATCAGTGGCTTCTATCCAAGAGTACCACTGAATTTCATGCAAACCACAGTTTGATAGCCCATATTGTAATGTATCCCATCATCATCCCTGTTTTTCAGTTGCTTCTACTTTTATTTTATTTAATTTCTTTTATTTTATTTTATTTATACAGTATGTTTTAATGTTATTTGCTACACTTGATACCTTTCTTTTCCCATGGTAATTTATGCCTAGGGTAAGATTTTGTCTGCAAGTTTGCTCAGAAATGGTTCAGCTGCAAAGAACAAAATGAAGCTTTTTTTGGATATGTGTTAGAAAACAAATTTTTAAATTCTAGAACCTATGGGCTTACAGTAAAACATTGAAGGTGAGCAGGGAAACAACTCAGAGACCAATGAAATATTTTCTATCCACAGTCCCTACAAAAAACTATTTCCAGAACTATGTTTGAATATAAACAGCAGAGATTCATTATCTCCTGATGTGCTGTGAAAGATCTAAGGTTTTGCTATTACTTGTGAATATTTCCTCTTCTGCTTTGCTACATTGTTTGAAGCACAGACATCAAATGCTCTCCTTCTTTCAGCTGTATTCAAAATACCTGAGTATTTGGAGCCTTAAATCCCATATTCTAGTTCCCCTGCATTGCATCTGCTAATTAACAGAAGAATTCTGGGCACTTCATGGCCTTTGTTGCTGCCCAAGGCTCTGTGTCCCTAGGAGGCAAACAGGTGTTAGGTCCTAACTTTACAGACTAGGTCAGTTAGGAGCCAGGGCATTACACAGAGTCCTCTGTGGTGGAATGGAGAAGAGAACCTCAAAGTTCAACCATCAACAAGTATGACATCAACAGGCAACATGCTGGTTAGATTTCGATTAACCAGCCTTATTATTAAGGCACCTAGCACAGTTTACTTTCTTGTAGGATGGAGATTTTCTTTATACGTGCCTCTATACATCTCAGTGACTCTTTGTATAGAAGATAAGTCTTATTTACAAACACAAATGGATCCTTGTGGAAGGATTCAATTGCAATTCTGAAAAGAAATGGAGAATGAGAAGTTCAAAAGCCCCTGTCATGCATGTGAAGAGCAATGGCCTGGCAATATAAGAACCTTTTTTCCCTTCCCCTGTACTTCTTCCTATGTAGCAGTATTCTGAATTAGAGAGAAGCACAACAGTATGTGGGTGTGTGTGAGAGCATGTGTGTTAATACACATGCAGGCACTGTCCTCACAACTGCGCTTGGAAGCATTTCATCATTTTTTCCCTCTTATCTTCCAAATATTAGCATTTAATGAAATACACATTTCTTTCATTTATTTTGAACCTACTCCAAGGCCAGCAAATACCAGAACCTCAAATGTTATGACAGGATACATTCTTTATTGGTTTGTTTTCTTTTCATTCTTTCTGTTTTCACTGTGATTTTTTTATATATATTTTTTTTTCTTTTTAAAGATTATAGACCCTTATGTTCTAACTCAAGGAGCCTGGCTTCCAACTGAGGTAGACAAATATGTCCAGAAGAATGTCCCAGAGACCCATCCAATGCAGACAGCTGTGCAGCAAACAGGAAATTGAGGAAGTCAGGTTCATCAGAGACACAGGATTTCCTTCATGGATGTTTCAGATAAAGCATCTTTAATTTTTCCATGCTAGTTCAGTGCTGTAGAAGAGCCATGAGAAAAGAATATCTCCTTGTGGCTTGAAGACAGTGATGTGAAAGCAGAACAAAAAGACAACTTCCTGTGGGGACTATTGCAACTTAGTTGTGTTGACATGATGTCTTCCAAGCAAACTCAGACTTGTCTGTCTGTGGTCCAGGCTGGCAGGACATGAACCAGCTCTGAGCCACACAGACAGACACAGAAAGGTAGGACTGTTAGGGATGGGAACAATTCCATACTAATGTGGTTATAGTTCAAGCTGGGCATGATCCTTCTAGTTTGAACTCTGGGCAGAGCAATCTCAGGCTTCTCTGTATAGGACAATTTAAGTGTCCTCCTAGTTTACAACATGCTGTGATAAAGGTTTTACAGCAGGTAGATTTTCATCACAGGAGGCAGCAGGTTCAACCATCAGCATGTAAGGAGTGATTTACTGTGAGAGTGGCAGGGAAACAGAGTCTGCTGCTGTAGAATCACTCAGCAGGTCTGAGTTCATTGTAGAACTCTTCTAAGACCTGCTCCTGTGACTTTGAAGATATCACTTGATTATCCTGTGAAACAAGGTTGGTATTGTGATGGCTCTTGTCATTTCAGTGTTGGGACTAAAGAAATGTCTATGTAGCATCTGGTATGATGCGATCCCAAACTAGTTTGAGTCTCCTGTGAAACATTGGGAAAAATTACATACCAATAGTTAACAGTGTCTGTGTGGTATCACTAAAGCAGACTTAGATGTCTGCCTGTATGACCTTACTTTGCTTCACTCTCCTATTTGTGCTTTTAGGTTTTGACAGTCTTGAATTACATGATCACGGTTTTGACTCATTTTGTCCAAAATGTGGTTGTTCTGGAGATCTCAGTGCTGTGTAGTACCATATACTTGTATAAAAAAGCTCTGCTTTATCTGCTGGAGAAACTGAAACGTGTGATGAATAATGACTGGAGAAGAATGGAAGGTCTCACAGCACAGGTGGTTACTGAAACCCATCTGAGTAACAGTGCAACTCTAAACAAGTCTCTTAAACCAAAACACTTGCCCATGATGTTGTTCATGTCTCCATAGTCTTCCTCTTGCCTGGATCCAGCCATGCCTCAGCATGGTGCTGGAGAGCACTAGCTGCAGGGACCTAAATTTGTCATGGAAATGTACCAATGGTTAAAGTGATCATGAGCCAATGCATGAGATCACATGTTAATGCTATTCAGTTTACTGGTGTAGATATGGTCTACACCACTAAAACCTATTAAAAAAAAGCCAAAACAAAACAAACAGTAGGGGCAGAAATTATCCATCTCAGTTTCAGCTATAGTGCACTCAGAACAGGGACTTAATAGGGCACTTTAGCTAATGAAATGCAAATGTCAATTAAGCTGGGACCAAGAACCTGGTACACGCAAAAGCAACTTTTCACAAGATAATTATTGATTGAAAATACCCGAGATCTTCATTCGTAAAGTATATCTTTGATATGGATGCCATCACTCTACCAAGTTCAAAGCACATGTGGATGACACAGTGTGCACCTGGGGGTTCTCAGGATATGTAGCATTAGTATTAATATAATTATTAGTTCAAATAATTAGTTGAAAACAATATATTAATTTCTTCAAGGAGAAACAGATCAGTGCTTTTGAAAAAAAAATCCATTCACTCACATTGCCTTTAAGAAACTGGAAAACAAATATTTGCATCTGGGTGGTTACACAGAATACTCAAAGATCATGCCATGAATATAGTTGTTGAACTTACTATGTAAAGCTTTATATTCATTGTAGTATACAAATATATAAATATACATGATCATAAAATCATCCTTTATTCCCTAGTTGCTGGGAAAAGAGACATACAGCTAGCAAGGCAGCTACCACATGGAAGAATCATAAACTATTCTGGAACAACTTTTCCAAGCAAAGATGAGGGTTTTTCTTTTTTCTTCTGTGTTGTAGGCACATTAATTTGGCAACAATACCTCAACCCATCTTAGAAAACAGGTTGTCAAGGTGAGGCAAACTTGCAGCTGTAATCTGCCCCAGAATGGGGGTCATGGACTTGAATCAGATATTGGCCCTACCCAGGACTTTTGTGTCCTTATTTTTTTCCTTTGTCTTTTCTATTTATTTTACAGTCTGGGGTAACTGCCCACAAATTCCAGCTTCACGAGGCCCAATTTTCTGGTTGCTTGGATAAGGCAAGTTGAATTAAAATTTTGGCATAGACCTTACTTGAGAGACCAACAGAGAATTTAACTTCTCTGTTTGACAAGCTAATTGGACAAGGTTTAAAACCATCAGTTATGCAATAAAACTGTATGCAATTAATTAAAGGAAGCTGATTATTTTCAGTCGGGCTCTGTTCCCTGAAACATCCTCCTACTCACTAATAAACTTTGTTCCTGGGGTGGTTTTTCTGAAATTAATAAACACATTGCAAAACTAGAGTAAGTCTACCTCATTGTTTTCTTCACGTGCCCACTAGGATTGAACAGTTACTGCACTGAAAAATTAAGATTCACCCTTATAATGCCCATGTTGCAAGAACACTATTTTTTTCCCCCGTGTGGGATTGGTAGAAGAGTATAGTATTAGCTATATAGCCCCAGCTGGGTTCAAGGTTGTACCAAAAATAAATATGAAAGAAGTAGAGGGTTCAGGTCTATTGGATAAATCTTCAGTTGAAGAAGATACTTGGTAAAAACAATTTGCCTAATAGCTGAGGACAGTATTTGGCTATTCTTGGACCTCTGATTTGGTGCATCTGGTGACAAATTACTTCAACTTTCTATCCACATCTCACTCTGAGGAGCGACCACATTGGTGCAGGTCTGAGCTGTAATCTCTCTGGTCTCAGTGCCGTAGGAGACGGGCACAGCTGCCTTCTTTCCACCTCTGGAGAGGATGCTAGGAAATAAAGTGATAGCAGGACCTGTCACGAATAGAACCTGGTGGACCATAGCTTGCTGTGGTGCAGAGGAATAGTCTGTGTCACTTTTTGAGGACTTTTCCAGCCCTCTGACACTAAATGCTACTACTATAAATTATTAGAGGTGTTAAGTAGAACCAATAAAAGTAAATTCTTCATTTCAGGAAAATTACATAATGACTCCCTCATTGTTCAAAACCACAGTCTAAGACATCTAAGTCAGCTTTAGAGAAACAGTTTTGTCCTGTGCGGTCTGGCTGGTTTAGATCATTGTGCAATGAGGGAAAAGTGCTTTTTCCTTTGCCTCTCTAGGACCCAGGAAGACAAATTTCCTCAGTCACTCAAATTTTTGTCTGAAGTAAGAAAGAGGCCCCATGGAAGTCAGTAACCACACATACCTGAAAACATCCCTTACTCTTGGAAAGCCTGAGGCTCTCTGAAGAAATGATCTGACTATCTATTCCTGTAGAGCACTCCAGAGAAAAGAACCCAAAACCAGCCAGAACTCAAGTACAAATGCAGAGCTGCCCACAACAGTGTTGTGCAAACAGGAGTCCTACAGAATTCCAAGACCAGCTTAAAAATCAGGGTCAAGGTTTAGCATGTCTTCCTGAAGGTGGTGGTTGCTTTGGGAATAATATTAAACATTTCTAGACTGACTTTTCTTTTTCTCATACCCATGTGTTCCAAAGCAGCTATCTAAGGACAGTTTGATCTGAAAGTAGATCCAATTTCTATGCTATTTGTTGATGTGTCTTGTTTTGCCCACTCTTTTACCGATTCTAAACACCAGGATTTCTGTGACTGACAACTTTTGGGCACAAGGTCATCCTTATGATTTACTATTAATAGCAAACAACACCTCCATGTATGGCAGACTATAGACAAGTCACTCTTGTTCTCTAACATTTTCATGTATCAATGTTGGCTGTTGTCAGGGTTTTTTTACTGTTCCCTCTGCAATGTGAGTGTGGGGCCTGATTTAGTAGAAGACAGTATAGAAGCAAGTTTGTTTATGTTGACCAATTTTACTTGTAGATTGTGTTTCCAAAGAAGACCTTTGTAGCTAATAACTCTTCACTGCAACCCTGGAGGGCTCACAGGTTATGGGATGGTGGATTATGGAAGAGGGTGGGTGGGAAAAGTCAATAATAATACCAATAAAAAAGCCATCTTTCTGATCAAAGCAGAAAATGCTTGAATAAAGATTATATTAAAAAAGAAAAATGTAGAGGTCTTGTTAAAACCTTTGGGTTAGTGTCCAGTTATGTGGATTTTCCCTCTAGTGCTTATTCTGGCATTCATTAAACCCTGATAAGTTACATAGAAACACTTGAAAGAATGATTGGAAATGCTATGTGTGAATAATAGAATTGCTTAAAGGGAAATGGAAATTCTTAAAGGGAAATGCATACTGACATGGAAAGTGAACTTGCGTAATTTTCTCATTGTCCAGGGCTATTATCTTATTCCTTTTTTCCTTTTTTTCTTTTTTTTTTTTTTTGTGTGGGTGTGTAATTTGTATGCTTTTATATTCACAGTTTGGGGGCTGCTTAGGAAAATAATACTGCCTTTTGCCTATCTCCAGTGCAAGGCAGATGGGCTGGAGGTCTATCAAAAAGCAAAGTGTCTTTTTTTTCAGATGTCTTTCTTTGATAGTTAGGCTGGAGTTGGGAGAGGAAGGAGAAAAAAAAAAAAAAAAAAAAATCTCAAACCACCCAATACATCTAACCCAAAGCTAACCCAGATCCTTCCTCAAAGTTGTCCGTGTGACCCTTTGCAGGGAACACAGGGTGGATTTGACTGTGCTCCCAGTGTGCAGTTAGCACGAGCCCATGTCTCCTCAGCTGTTTCATGTCTTTAACTCAGTGTGACCTATTCACTAGGACTCAGTGCCAGGCTAAGATCAGCTTCTTCAGTTGTGATCACCTAGAAGTGAAGTCAGGGTGACTTTGTGTCTGTTGGCAAAAGACTGTATGAATGTTCCATGGGAAAGGATATGTCTAAATCTTAAATAACTTTGTTAGGAGCTGGACACACCAGGCACCTTGTGTCACCCTGGAAATCTCAGTCTCTGACTTAGAGTGTCTGGAGAAAGTGTCTGGGATCTGCAAAGGAAAAAGATGAGGCATAAAATCAAAGGGAAATAAATACTTCTGGTTTAGTCCTTGAGGTTTCTGCAGTCACTGTTGTGTCTGAGTGCTTTCTCTGTAAAAGAACTTCCTCCCACCAGTCAGATGTGTCCAAGAGTTTGAATGTATTAGTGGAGGTGTGAGGGACTTGAGGAGAAAAATAACTTTTTGAAGTGATAAATAAAAGTGAATTGTACCACCAGCTGAGCAATCTTAATGCTGGATTGCTTGAAATGCAAGAGGAAAAATCTCACATGCAACTACTCCTTATCCTACTAACCCCGGCAGTGACTCAATCTCTGTGTTTTTGATGTTGTTTAAGAACTATACTATACTATACTGTACTATACTGTAGCAAATGGGGCTGAAGACCCTGGCCACCATTACACAGCTAGAGATTATCCTGTTGTGAGAAATTTACAGCCCTAACTGGGTAAAACAAAGTGCAGGAGGGGAAGCTGAGGCACAGCAGGGTCCATGAGTTTTAAGCAAGTCCATGACAGAACCAGAAGGCTTACTGTGGCTGATACAGTCTTGGACACAGGGCTTTCCTCTCCAACTTCCACTGCTCTCAGGGTGAAAGTCCTTCAGCTTCTGACACCTTTTCACAGGTTATCTGTTTCATGATTAATAGGTCCAATAGGGTTCATCTTGGCATAGAAATGGCATAATCCTATCTTGCCAACAGGACTAAGAAGGAAATGGTTTGCGCTGGAGGAAGTGATGCATTCAGCATCTTCAGGAGGCTTTTTGATTGAGTAAGGGATTATTGCTTGCTTACTTGGTGTTTCTTTTTAAACAGCCAAAAGTTTTAGTGCCTGCGATGTCAAGCACTGGAAAGTTAAATCAAAATTAACTTGTTGCTGCAAGAACATGTTATATTCCTTTTCTTTGCTCCTCACATTACAGAAATAATATATTAGCACTGCAAAGGCTCAGGCAGAGGGGAACAGAACTGATGCTGTGGTTACATTATGAAGTGGAGTTATATAAGCCCTAATATAAACTGTGGGATAATGAGATGTGAGAGGATTTTCTGAGGTCCACTGCTGATCACATCATATTTGTTTAGTAAGATGGGAATGTTTTCACTAAGATAAAAACATAGATTTCATTGAGAGAAGTATCAAAAATGACCCTCAGTACTTTAAGCCACAGTGATTTCATGGGACACAGACAAGCATTTTTTTAAGCCATTCTGAGGTTTTGTGCTCTACCTAAGCTATATGTGGGTAAAACATCGACAAGTCTTTCTTTGCCAATGTTATCCAATGGAATTTGAGAAGTGGTTTTTCCTTGTTATTTTCTTTTTCAACATTGCGGTCAAAAAAAATCTCTAATTCAGAGGATGAAATCCTGCAGCTCTGAACTCAGTGTCTGTGTTGACACAACTCTCAAAGAAGGCTCTGTGGAGAAACTCAGGGTTTGGTGAGCTCCCAGATCTGTCCATCTTCAGCCCCACAAAGACCACATGTGTGGATGATGGCAGTGTAGAAATACCTGCAGCCACCCATGGATAGTGAGTCCAGGTGCACCTCACCACCTGGGAAGACTTCAGGCATCACATGTACTCTGAAAGTTGTTTTTCCCTTGTTCCTGGGGCCTGTAATTGCCAGTTTATTTTTGCTGTGTGCTGTGGGTCAAGTCTTGATGGAGATGTTGTGCTGCATTAAGGAGAAGGTGTAGATGTATCCTGAGTATCATGGGTAGGGTTAGATCAGATTGATTTTTCTAAGAGATATTCATTCTGGGATTCTGTGTAAGTTACACTTGAGAGATTCATCTTGTCTAACTGAAATAATTTATCTCACCCTAAAACTGGTGTCTAACTTTCCCTTGAAAGATGTTGCCCCTGGACTGGACACTGGTGAGGCCACAGCTTGAGCACTGGGTGCTCAAGTGCTACAGGATAAAAAAGACATTGAGGTGATGGAGCAAGTTCAAAGAAGCGCAACAAAGCTGATGAAGGGTCTGGAAAAAATGTCTTATGAGGAGAGGTTGAGGGACCTGGGGTTGTTTAGTCTGGAGAAGAGAAGGCTGAGGGGAGACCTTATTACTTTTTACAGTGACCTGAAGGGAGGTTGTAGTGAGGTGAGTGTTGATCTCTTTTCCCAAGTAACTAGTGATAGGATGAGAGGAAATAGGCTGAAGATGCACCAGGGGGATTTAAGTTGGATATTAGGAAACATTTATTTACTGAGAGAGTGGTGAGGCCTTGGAATCACCATCCCTGGAGGTCTTAAAAAAATGTGTAGATGTAGCACTTCAGGACATGGTTTAGTGGTCATGATAATATTTAGTAGACAATTGGACTTGATGATCTTTAAGGTTGTTTCCAACCTTAATGATTCTTTCTATGATTCCATGATTTCTCTCAGCCGAAGGAGCCTACTCAGACTTAGATGTTCATGTCTAAACATAAAAACATGTAAGCTAGATAAGAAGCCAAACATAGGGAACTTGCAGAAAGAAAGATCTGCATGGAGACTGTTTCCCATCTGGTCAATGGAGATGTTCTCTGAGCTGTTTTTTTAAGACTCCATTGTAATTTGGTTGATGAAAACATAGTAATGCAAAACTACGTCCTTCTGAGGAGGACACTAAGCATCAAGGCTGGGTCTTCAGCAAAATCCAGAAGGGCCATTCACCCCTTTTTGACTGAAATTTCCTGACAGCAGGTAGCCATCACTGAAACCTTCCCAGACTGTTAGATCTCTGACCTAGCAGATGACATAAAAGAAAATCTGTATGGACAACAAAGCAGCTGGGTCTGATTGTTTGCTTCAATCATTATGTGGCTTCTAAGTTTTGTGTAGTATGTCAATACCTAGAGTTGTTTAATCTTAGTTTTGTGGGCTTAAAAAAAAAATCTTAAGTCTCTAAGATAATATTTAAATTTGTCCCATTTATCCAGAAAAAAACCCATCTATTTTGATGCCACATGCAAACTTAAGTTTTCATTTTCCTGTTTAAAGGAACATTTTCACATTTCTTAGTTTTCTTTGTCATTCTTTTTTACAATAAACATTATAGCAAACTGAATACAAAGATAGCAGTCCTACAAATATTAATTGGATTTAGATAAAAGTGATGATTTATAAATGCTTAAAAGAATTAAAAAAACAATTGTTGTGAAATTTTTCTGTTTTCCCAACTAGGAGATGGTCCTATGAGGATGAATAATTGGGAACTTTAGTAATTTCCTATGGCTTTAGTTTTTTGATTGATTGATGTTGAAGAAGTAGAAAGCTCTGAAAGGGGGTTTTCCTTCAGCTTACTGACTTGAAGGTGGATGGGTGTTTGCTACTGAAAGATGTTTCAAAGACATCTCCTCTAACCCCTTGAAGAAATGGCCTCAAGATGATTCAGGGGAAGGTTAGGTTGGACATGAGGAAAAATTTCTTCCCTGAAAGGGTTGCCCAGGCTGCCCAGGGAAGTGATGGACTCCCTATCCATGGAGGGATTTAAAGACATGTAGATGTTGTGCTTAGTGGCACAATTTAGTGGTGGGCTTGGCAGTGCTGGTTTTATAGTTGGACTCAATGATCTTAAGGGTCTTTATCAACCAAAATGGTTCTATAATTCTATGGTTCTGTGACATGCCATCACTGACCAACACATGCTCCTGAACTCAGCAATGTCCTTCTTGTTTTACAAGGCTGAAATTATGTGTTGCATTAGAACCAAGGCATGACTATACCCCAAAATAAGGTGACTTTTTTCTAAGAAGCCTCAGAAGACCTGTTTTTCAGCCTGTTCCCAGCCACAGAGACACTAGCAACCCTACCCATATGTCTGTCTTGACCCCAGGGATATCAGAAGTAAAACTCCCAGTGGGTTAGAGACATGCAGGTTCACTTACATCTTCCTGCACCTGCAGGACTCTTAAACGCAAATCATCTGTATCAGGGAGTGTGTATAAGTACTGCAGCTGAAGCGAATGGAGGTTCCTTGATGCAAGCCTTTATTTTATTCACTCAATATCTCTTTTGTCTTATCAGCCTGCACTGAAATTGTTAAACTATAATTTCCCTCCCATCACTGAGGTAGGTTAGTTCAAATAGATTGGTCTATTGCAGCAATGCAATGAGTTGATTGGTGGAAAAGACAGAAAACTCCTTCTGTTACCATCACATTTATGCAAAAGCCAAGCAGCCTTAAATCATTCTGTTCTCCATCTTATAAACTGATACCATTCTTAGTTTTTCAGTAAAATATTGCCAAAAAGTGTGTATACTGACTGAATCTACACATACCCAGAATTATGTATTCATATATACATATTTACATTGCAAGGTAATAGGTGGTAAATGCATAATGGGATTCTGCTGTCTTTGGTGTACAGACCGATGAAATAGTGAAGCCATGTCTCTCTTTGGTCACCACCACTCCCCTGCAATCCAGTGATCTAAAAAACCAGGACTGGCGGTGACAAAGCATCAGAAGGAGGCTAAAATCCGTGTGGCATGTGACATAGAGAAAAGGTCACATTGCCCTGCATCAGCCCTCTCTTAAGTCAAGTTAATTAATGGTTCTATGTTTTTCTAATTCAACTGGATGGGCCTCCAGGCAAAGTGCTATTTGTAACGGCACCGCATTCTGGAGTCACCCAGCCAGACGTTGGCTATGCCCCTGCTTATCCCCATGTCTTCAGACCAGGAGGCATCAGCTCAGCCCTCCACTCACTTTTCAGGTGTGTGTATTGCTCCCAAGTCACTTGGCAATGGGTGATAATGAGCCTGATCTAGGTGACTTTCCATCAAAAATCCAATTGTTAGCATGAGCACCGTGGAGCAGACAGGAGATGCAAAGAAAGACTCAAACGAGAGGCCACAATAATTTCAGTTTTTTGTGTTGTGGGTGTGCAATGGACTCCTGTCCACAGCAGCAAAAAAGCCACTGGTGGAGCATCTAAAGAGGGAGAGAGATTGAAACACAAGACCATGATGTGTCCCTGGTCCTTGTGAGGGCAGCTCTCAAGCTGTGCAGCAGAGTCTGCCGCTTTCATCAGCTTTACTTCTACCTTGTCAGGGAGATGTGTCTTTGCCCTGTCCCTCGTGTGCTTGTGCATAGATGTATGTTGGCTGAGGTGGTGTTCATGACACTGGACCTGCTTGGGATCCTACCAAAGAGGGCTGGCCTCACGCTTCTCTTGTTCTTGCATTCTGTGGGTGCATTTACACACAGCCCCAGCCTGTGCATTGATGTCTGCTGTGGATCAGCCCTATCTGTCTTTGAGAGCAAATGTTTCTCTGCACATCACGCAGTACAGTTAAAAGAAACAACAAGGGGTTTTACTGAGGTTCACAGGTCTCATACAAGGTAAAGGCAGACAACAGATTGTTCTCTCCAAAAACCACTGGGGACAGTGTCCTGGTGCTGTGGCCACTCCTCATATCATCCCACTCTTGCTCCTGTATTTGCTCAGCATGGCTGTAAGAAAGATTTCCACATCTAGTTTGTTTTCGTGAGGCTTTATGCACACACATTTAGCCTGCTGTTTCTCACAGCATCTTGATTAGAGGTATGTCCATGTATGATGAGTTGAAGAGGGAGCTTACTTGATGCGTCAGACTATTTCCCACAGTTACACGAGGCCATAACCTCACTGAACTCAAAGGTTATGACTAAATATTGAAGACCATAGTTGGGTCCAGCTGCATCAACCCAGAGAGACACCAGCTGAGCAGAGACAGGAAATTATTCCCAGGTTTGTTCCTGTGGTGACTCCAATCCTCCCAAACCCATCCTCCCTGCATTAATAAAGGTGCAGTGTTTAGGAATGTGTCTCTTCAGCTCCTGTCAATCTATTGCTCATTTCCAGCAGGCAGATAAAACTGGGAGGTGACTAGATTGTCCCTTCCTTCTCTCCTCAAATTTGAAGCCTGCTCTTGTACTAAACTGAAGGCACACAGCAACAACTTTGATTCCTGCCTCACAAATAATGGTTTTAATAATGACCTCAAATTGTTTTTCTCCATTTAAAATATTTTTCTAGTGCAAGAAAACATCAGCACCAGCCTTGTAACCTGCAAAGTGTACAATAATAGTTTGTTTGGAACAAGTACACAAATTAAAACATCTAAGTGTGAAAAAATTCAGCAACTTCCAACAATGCTGGGAGGTCAAATATTTCAAATATCTGCTTGATCTTTCCCTCTGTGTGTGAACTCTTCTCTCAAAGGGACCCAGCATTAATCCTGGCCACAGGTTTCCCTCTTCATTTCCTTAGGCTTGAGATACTTCTGTAACTGATGTGGCCTGTGTCCTCTTTTAAATTTTGCAGGTAGATTTGTGGTCGCAGCAGCACTCTCCAGGGGTAGATTTTAAAGTGGATCGAGGCTATGCCCGTGTTAAAATAAATAAAGCAGTGCCAGGCCACAGATATGGAAACACAATCCTGTGCTCTTCTAAAAGAGTTACAACAGCCCCTGGCATGCTTTTGTCATGGGCCAATTAACACCCTCCCAAACAATTCCTGGGTGCAGTTTGGGAGTTAACAAGTGCCAAGGAACATTCCCAGTCAGTCTGTTGGATGAATCCATTCTGTTTTGAAAGCTGAGATAGTTTAATAGATGAATGCAGCCAGACCATGTTAGTTGGCCTCAGTGTCTGGGAGTATTCCTGGGCACATTTAATTTACTAGTGAAGATGTAGCCAGAATGTCTCTTCAGGACCATCCATTACTTATATATCTGTGTCAAAGTCGATGGATTTTACACTACTCTGATTGTATCCCACTGCTTCTGGTTTTAAAGCATTTATTTTTTCTTTTGGCTGCTGTAGCTAATCTGGGATGTGATCTACTGTCTTCATAAATCTGTGCTGTGTTGGTTTACATGGTATTCAAAGATGCTTGGATTCCAAGAGCTGCTGGTGGTTGTTTTTGGGGTTTATTTTTGGTTTTTTTTCCACTCTGAGGTGATTAAGCAGCCCAAGTCAATTGAAAGTCATCCTTTCTCTTTCATGGCCTATGTGTTATTTATTTTGAACAAATTTTTGTTCTTTTCTGCCTTTTTAGGTTCTTCTTTATATGCTTACATAGTCAGCAGAGTAATTTCTGACTCCATAGGATTATGGATAGTTGGTTAGGAAAAACCTACTAGGGGCTACCTCATTTTTAACTCTGTTCCCATGCTCCTGAGCTGCTTGAGGTGGGATATGTGTCATGAGAACAGTGGGGAGCATGGTGGTACTGCTCTGCACAGCGTGGTTGCAAAGATCTCAAACCTGATGACTACCTTTGTGCTGGGAAGCTACGACACACCAGACCCAGCTTTAAGGCCTTGGGGCCAACTCTTAGTGTGGCCATTGCATAATTAATAAAATCCTTTATCCTCCAGACCAGATTGGTTGTGTCCAAACTGGGATGGTCACAAATCATGCTAACCCTCTGACAGCTCCTAGACACTGTTTTGGTCAGTCTTAGTTGCTCTAGACATAGAAACATGCCAAGCATTGTTCTAGGAATGTAAAATATGTGTGACTGAGTACCAGGGCTAAGGCATAAGCCTTTGCAAGTGTAGACATAGCCTCAGTGTACCTCTTTTTAAGGCTGATGGAAAATGTCTGTGTCCCACTGTGTCCCAGAAGATAGAGTTGAGCCTGGAAAATGTATGGTTAAAGCTTTTAAGAGTTTCCAGCATGGGCAGCATGATTAACATGCCATCCCTACGCCAACCCCAGATGAAGAAATGTCTCCATGGCAGTTCAGACATTTATTCTGTTTCTATTTTCCTGTCCTCTGTGAAAAAGAGAAATTTAATGCACCAAAATCCCAGACGTTGTTGTTCCTGGCTGCAATGTTCATAGCTAGGTTCTGAGGTCCCTTTCGAGTCCCCATTGACATCACTAGTGTTGAGACTCATTTCCCATTCTTATGGGAGAGGTTTGATGTCTGGGAGTAGAAGTCTGGAAAGTTACAGATCTACTCAAATCCTTCCTATTGATCTCCCAGATATGGAATAAGAGCAAGACCATTAACAGCAAAAAAAAAACCCACCACCCCAAAACAAAACCAAGGAGGTAAAGTAAGGAGCTGAGTGATGCCTCTTGTTCTTACAGTGATTTCTGTTGGCTAGGGCAGGGAGGAGACAGATTTGGGGAGTACAGGAGATGCTTGTGCAGTCTTCAAAATGTTAGATTTCATTAATGTTACTTGCTCAAATTGTATGTAAGGGTAAAAACAGAGTTATTTTGGTTCACAACGTACTATGCAGAGACTTCTTGCATAAAGTGGAGTGTCTTTACACTTCTCATAAACCTCTTTTTGTTGATTATGAAGTGGACAAAATTGATAACCTTGTTTTGGTGTTTATTTCCAAATTTACTATGTATAGTTTGGGATTACCTGGACTTAATATTAACCATATGGGTTTGAATTATATGAAAAATCTGATTATTAAACCTGTAGCTGTCAGGAGAATGTAAAGTGCCATGCTGGATTTGAAGGCTGGATCTGGTGTAGGTACACCTTCAGCTCCCTGTAGGGCCTGGCACTTAAATGGTATATTTCCCTTTCTCTTCCTGCTCTCTTTCAACTGCAAGCCATCTGAGGAGCAGCTCACTGTCAGCTTTTTCAGAGCATAGCAAAGGGGAGTCCTACCTCCATAGACCTCTGGCCATAACACTTTCCAGGCAGATAATCTAAAACTATTCTTGCTCCAGACCAGCGCTGTCAGTTTGCACAGATCAGCAGAATGACCACTAAATGATCATGCAAACACGTTTCTGTTAAACACGGGGTACCGATCTCCCCTGATCATCCTATCTGGTACCAAGACGGCTGGTAATGCCTGGAGTTAAAATGTAGTTATGGTGCCTCAGAGATGCGGTGCAGGCTTTGATGATACAGATCTGATCAACGTCCATATGCCCCTTAGATGCCTGCTGGATGCTTGTGCAAAGGTCAGGCGTCTTTAGTGCTCTCCCAGAAGGTTTTTAATGGAGTGAGCTGCTAGCTTTTATCCTTTCTCATAATTTTATGAGGCAGAATTCCCCCTCCCCCAGGCAAGCAGCCAGCCTGCCACTAGCTATTCACTTTAAAATTATGATGAAGCTTGAAATAAAACACAGCCATGGACTGAACCCACTAACCCTCAGTCCAAAGGTATTAAGGCTGCTGGTTGATAGAGACAATATCTAGTTCTTGGAAATGTTTTGCTTCTAGCACCCTGGATGATTAGGAAGAGAGGACTAGGCGAAAAAGATAATGATTCCGTATTTGCTGTGGAAATGGCAAGTGCAATTAGAACTGCCAACTGAGTTGTGATCAAAATTCTGATTAATTACTTACTGCTATTTCACAGAGAAGAAATTAGTGCGTATCTAATTGGCGTTACTGAAATGTATTCTGTGCTACACATGCATAAATTAAATGTAAAGAACAAATCTGCTGCATTTGTATGAGAGAAAGAGAGTGAGCAAAAGCAAATGTATGATACTGGGCAAGATCCTCAGGTGATGTAAATCAGGACTGCTCAGGTGAAGTCCCTGGATGGTGAGGCTCAGGCCCAGGATGCTAATAGACACTTTGATCTGAGTGTTTACTGAAGGTCTGTGCTACATAAAAAGAAGAGGTCAGACTAGAGGATCACAGCAGCCTTTCTTCTAATGTTACCAGATCTCACTCCACCTAAACCAGTCACAGCAGTATCAAATCCTGTTTTCAGCTCACGATGCCATGACACCAACCCCCACCATACCATCAGAGACTTCCTATCGTATGATTTTTGTTTGCTTATTTATTTCAATTTCAGCTCTGCACATGCTCTAGGCACATATACAATAATGCCAATTACACATTGTACAAAGCACATCAATAATTTTAGTATGAAAGAGAAGGAAAAAAGCAGAACTATGATTCCAGAGCTTTAATTGTCAGGACTACATCATGTCAATGAAGTGGGGACTGATTAGATAAATTCCCCCTTGCAGTTCCAGCACCCGGCACTGAAGTGCCCACCATGTTCTGAAAATGAAATGTACACATTAAAAATGTATCTGCATTTATTTTCCCTCTGGTGTCTTTTTAGGTTTTATAGCAAACAGAATCTTATGGAAAAGAAAAAAACATTCCTAGATGTGAGGTTTGGCAGTGCATTTGCTCTCTTATAAAGAAGTCAGTTTGGTACCTTGGTGGAGAGGGCTGTCAATGTGAGCGGGGATCAAATGAGCCTCCTCCTCCCTCCAGAACCTCAATTACCTTTTATTCTCCAAGAAGAAGTGGGAAGAAGGTTGCAGAGGTGGGGAAGCAGACACTCTTATTTTGCTAATCTGTGGCATTTATTGTTGTTTTCCTAAGCAGGGATCTAATTCTGCTTGCATACTGTACTGAATTTAGAGGGTCATTCCAACAGCCTCCAAAACTGCAGTGAATTCAAACAGCTGTATTTTATTAATTGCCTTCTCTTATATATTAATTGCCTTGCAGCACCTTGCCATCATCATTGCCTTTCCTTGCCTTTTGCCTATCCTCATTACAGTGGCATGGAAGTGTATGTTCTAACCAAAAAATACTCATTTTTGTCTCATATTCTTTTCACAATGAACTGTTGTCCCACCCCTTAAAGAAATACATCACTTGTGCCCATTTGGGTCTGAAAGAGCATGGCCATCACCAGTCAGCTGTAATGCTCTTTCTTTTCCTCTCTTCCTATCTCTGGTGCTCTTATCTCCATGATCTTCTTTTCACTGCCTCCTTTCCCCTCCAGACAGTTTTATTAAATTCAGATCTCTACTTCTGAGGTCTCTGTGTCTGAGCTGCTGTTCCATGTGAGACACCGACAGCAAATGGAAAAAAAAAAAAGTCAAGATTCCCTTATGTTCCTCTTCCCTTCAATGTCCTTGGCAGAACAGGGATTTTTTCCACAGCACATCCTTCTGGTTGGGTATTCAGGTTACAGGTGGCAGTGCTGCTGGAATTGTTAACCCTTTTTGGACCTCAGGGAAACAGAGTGTGCAAGAAAATGTGAATTTGTTTTTGTTAACAGACAGTGTGTGCTTGACTTAAAGTACCATACTTTTGGGCAGGATTTGGGTTGGAAAGTGAGATCTCTGCTGAAAGCTCTTCCCCAGGGAAATTATACATACACAGAATTCCTGTGACTTTCATGGAGAGTAGTTATAGCCCAGTTGTCTTGATTAGGCAACACAAATTTAGAACTGGGTTGGATCAATTTTCTACCTCATGAATTAGTCTTAGTACTCAGTCCTTAGTACTCAGTCCTTAGTGTACTCTGACTCTGGGATGAGCCTGTTATGTTAGGGGAATACAAATGCGACCTACAAGGCTTCATCCTGGTGTCCCCTATGATTGCTAGGGGAGGATGTGACTGAGGAAACCCTGCCGGATGGCCTCTTTGTAGGCTCTTCAAATCGGCTTGGCTCTTCATGGCACTCTGGGAACTAAGAGATGCCCTCTGATGACCCAAACCAACAGAAAGTCTCATGCAGGTTCCTGCTGAGAGTCTGCCAATTTAGCTTTTCAGATGATGTACACAGAAAATTAAATATATTCCGATATTGTTGATGCCAAGGAATAAATAACTGGAAATAATTCTTTTGCGATTTTATGCACCTGTCTGGCCATGCTGGAGTTATACCAGTTGTCCATACTGGTAATTCTCTTCATAAAAGTTAAATCATATAGTCTATTATGTGTGAAGATTATCCATTTAAGTACCAGCAGGATCCCCGAGCTAAGATGCCTTTGGGAATCCTATGTTGCTCTGCCTATCTTAACTGTGTTTCAGTGTTGGTTGGGTTTTTTTCTGTTGTTGTGGTTGGTTTTTTTTACCCCAGTGTTAAAGCACCAAATAGTCTCAAAGAAACAAATTTTCTTAATGCACCTGTCTGGTTTCCTGTGCACAGCTACTGTATTCCCACATGAGAGCTTTGAATGAAGATTTGTAGCAATTGAATATTTGTATGCTTAGCCACATATTCAGAGCAATGATAAATAAGTATATGGTACCCCAACATGAAAGCCTCAAAAATGTTATTGACAGTCATGGTTTAGGGCTTGAGCATAAGTTAAGCGTCCTTAATAATATATATTTATCTTTTTTCCACAACAGTCTAGAGGATGAAATCATTACCCCACATAGGAATGCAGCTTTATAATTTTATTCTCAGATAGGGTCAAACTATCAGCTGTTTTATATTGGCCTGAGCATCAAGCTGTCATCAAGTAGACCACCTGAGGAAGTGGCCTGCTGGGAATGCATTTTAACTATCCAGAGACATCCAAACGTTTGTGAGCTCAACCACTAGAAATTACAGGGAAAAGCAGAGAACAAATGAGCTTCAGTTTTGGTCCCTTTAAGCACCATATGATGGGCTGTTGCTTCTCTTATCTGTTTTCCATTGCAGGCTGGGATGTTTTCAGACTAAACAAGTCACTGTGACCTGAAACCTGGCCATCATTTATGGAAGTGCCCCATGTAACATTGTTAATAAATAAAAAGTTAAGGAAAATAAAAAGACAACCTTTCCACTATTAACAAAAGACTCTTCAAAGCTATTATTTTGCTCTGGGCTTTTACAATAATAAGCTGAAAAAATACATTAGAGAGCAGACTCCTTTCTAGCCACTTCATATTTCATTTTGCCTCTCACTTGTCTATTTATTTTCACGTCTTTCCTGATTACTTCTCAATTGTAGAAAGACAACATTAGGCACAATGAGTTTTAAATATACTCCCTGGCCAAAATAACTCCAAGGGCTGTCTGAAATTTCAAGCATCTCACTAGTAAGTCTGGAGTCAAATGCAAAGAGAATGAAGCCTACTAGTTAGAACAGGACAGTCAGGACTGGTGGGAGTTTGCAGAACTCCACCAGTGTAGTTATTGTTTTTCTCCATGGGCACCATACCACACAACCAGAATCAGTGTGACTCTGAGTTCATTTATGTTTATATGAAGATGAAGAGCACACTCTGGTAAAGTACAAGAGGTGCTCCAGTTCCAAACCTACCCTTTCCCTTTTGGAGCTGTCCAGAAGACTTTGATGAGACAAAGGATAGGCCTTGGACTACCTAAAACAAACACACATAACAACTATATGCAATAGTAAGACTAAAAGCTTCTTCAAAATACCATTCAAGTGAGGGAAGTTAAGAAAAAAGTGTCATTAGAATCACAGATCTTCTTCAAGTCATCTTCAACCCTGGCAGCTTCTCTGGACATACTCTAAAATGTTATTTTTGTCCTTGCAAACACATAAAAGCCTAAAATGTAGATATACTATGATTTGTGATAAAGCCTTCAGAAGCCTGATCTAACTTTGTAGTTAGCCTTGCTCTGAGCAAGAGATTGAAATAAATGACATCCAGAAATCTCTTCTGATCTATTTTGTTCTAAGATTTGATGTAGGCATGACATTTTAGGACTATGCCTACAGACACATTTGTTTTTCGTGTAAGTGGTAGTTGAAACCAGTCTCCTTCAATCCCTGCACCCCTGTTTGTTCCAGAGGTTATGAATGAGTTTTTTAGTCTCTCATTGTGTTTGCTCAGATGTCTCGTTTGCAATAAATTCTCTAGTTCTGTGTTTCCCAAGGATTTTACTCAGTGTCTCTGTTTCCTATGTAATCTGTACTGCTTGGGAGCAGACACAGCCATGGTCTGCAGGGAGACCACACCAAGCATGGGTGGGAGTATTTAGATCCAGTGGTTTAGCCATCATAGCTACAAGAGCCAAATTCAGAGTTTGAGCATTTTTGGGGTCTTTCTCAAAAAATTGTTTGCAGTCTGTTTATATTTCTGTCAGGGATAGGGGAACTAACTTTCTTGTTTTCTGGATTGACATAGTAATGGCTTCATCTCCCTTCTTTCTGTCTTTCCCCTTTTTCATAACTGGAGAAGATGGTTAGTTT
Source organism: Megaceryle maxima (assembly GCA_024605025.1). NCBI lineage: Eukaryota > Metazoa > Chordata > Aves > Coraciiformes > Cerylidae > Megaceryle > Megaceryle maxima. Next base: position 1,006 of record JANHGN010005859.1, on the reverse strand, counting down.
AGAGGTGTGTACAGAGTTATAATTTCCCCAAGTATTTCGTCATGAGGATTTGGGCTCATTTCACCTAACTTCAGGTGTCCAAATACAGGCTTTCAGCCCAAATGGGCTGTCTAGATTTCTCATATAGCCAATAGACACAGATGCCTCCAAAAAAATGATATAATCCATACAAGGAAAAGCAGGAATGAATGACCCTCTAAAAGTCTTTCCTCTCTTTCTCTAATGATTATTGTCTAGATGAACAGCTTAGACTAGACAATTAGCTTAGACTAGATGCTTAACATTTAGGCAGCTAAAATTAATGTGATAAATCCAATTCTATGTGCTCAGATAATGACTCTAGCCTTTGTATCTCAAATTTTAGCTATTCAATATGTTTTCATAGGTGTTCAGATTCTGCGCTCTGCTTTCAGATTAATTTCAACTTCTAAGGCTTAAAATACTTGCCTCCCATTACTGTTCATTGTCATAAATATGTCATTGCATAATATAGCTGTCTGTACCTGTAATGAAATCCTTCTGCTTTAAGATTCAACTCCATAGACCATACAGGACTAATATTGCTGAAAATCACCCTAATAATGTCACAGGGACTCTTGTGCTTGTGAACATTTCTGTCTGATGACAGGCTCTAGGACTGTGGCTTAATCCAAGGCAGGTACAAAGAAGATTATTTGTTATAATATATATGGGCAAAGAAAGAATGAAAGTGAAGACAAAGCTGTTGATAAAAATATAATGGAGGCATTGGGTAGGATGGGCAGAGAGCTCAAGAAGTCACCTCACCCATCCATTTGCTCCAAAGTGATATCTATAATTACAACGCTTCCAAAAGAAATTAATATAACCAGGTAAAAGCAGCTCTTGTGTAGTGTTAGTTCCGTTAGTTCCATCAAGTTCCTAATCAGCAGATTTTAAGGCTATGCTATATATTTAATTTTTTTTTACTAGAAATATATTTTTCTAATTTCTGTCCTGAATCTCTATGGTTAAAATATTAATACTT
>JANHGN010005858.1:0-11678 GCA_024605025.1 Megaceryle maxima | reverse complement strand
CATGGACATCTGAACCCCACTGGCAGATATGTCACCTTCAAGTGCAAAACACTTAGTGTCACTATGGCTGTGACTATCTTTCTAGATGTGTGTACTCCACTGCTGGTTATAAGCACATGCTGCAACCACTTCTCCTGCTATTTGCAAGTCCATTGTTCATGAACTCTAGAAAAACAAAAAGCAAAATTGTTTTAGTCAGTAAAAAAAAATTGTCCAACTGCCTTCTTATAAGCATGGAGGATTTCAAACAAAGAAAAAGACTCAGAAACGTAACCATGCACTGGGGGCTTGGGCTTAGAGACTGTATTTCTCTTTAAACACTTATGAATACCTAGCAATGAGACAAGCATTTAAGTTCCTTGCTCATGTTATACACACAAAAGATAGTTTGTATGCCATGTCATGCACTTAGGAACAAAACGTAAACAGATCTTTTCAATTAGCTATAGAGGGAGCCTCAGAAATCAAATGCTGAAGTGCAGGCCTGTGAAAGCTGTAGGGGATCATTGGGGTTTATTTATTTGCTGGTGTGACACACTGTCTGAGAACTAATTTGGCACTGCTCCAATGTAGTGGGCAAAGGAAATAAAAAGATTTTCATTCTCCCATACCACATAAGGAAACGGGCAGCAGTTGAGTGGAGAAAAATAAGTTCCTCTCATTCCTGTGGAAGCCAGACACTGGCTGATGGCAAATGGGGGGTGGAAACTACATAGGGTAGAGAAATAAGCTTTCCCAGAACAAGGAGAGTCAATAGGTAAGGCTAAAGTATACACTTTGATCTCCATCTGAGGTGATGCCACTCCTGTCTAGGTCATCTTGGATTGGAGATTGCCCTAAAGGACTGCTGTCTTTTCTTAGATTTGATGGGTGACTTAGGCTCTAAACCCCAGAAAAGGACTGGCACAGAAAGGGAAAATGTACATGGAAAATCAGCAAAATTGAAGTACAGCTGGAGACAGCTGGGACATTTCCCTTTTCAAAAGCAATTCTCATAAATAAAGGGACTAAAACCTTCCACTCACTCTTATCTGTGTAAATAAACTAAAGGGGAGGTTATAGTTCTCCTCCTCTGGAGATGGGGTCTGGCACTATCTTCTAGGCATAACTGATGCTGTGCTTCCTGACCTTCACCCTGGAGCACTGCAGTCTGGTCTACTGGGCCACTACTCCCTATGATGATTGTTGCTCCTCCATGCAATTGGTCAGAGGAAGGATGGGCAGTGACAGGATACCACAGCTAAACTTTTTCCCCTTGAACTGAAAGAAGCACTAAGGAAAAAGTGACTGGTGTTGTTCATTCCTTTTCTCCAGAACAAAGGAGAACCATGACTTAGACTAGACACAGACTTTTGCAAATTTTGCCATATAGGGTATTAGGTCTATGAGATGTCCTTGACCTCACACAGATGACACATCTCTCCATTTCTTCATCTGGAAGTCTGTGTAGTTCAGTTACTACTGTTTGGTAAAAAATTACGTACTTTCAGTTGGTGAAGGTGTGAAATGGGTAAGTTCTAGTGACTTCTGGTACATGATCTTCAGTGTAATGAGTTAATCTATTAAATAGTGAGACCCATAATTTCAAAGCAAGATTAATATTGTGCTGTTGCCAAAACAGTGTATGCAAACGTGCTTAATTAATCATGTGCATACCCAGTGTGAATCTCTAGGAGGAAAGTAAAAAAAAAGTCATTAGTGAGGGTGTATGCAAGAAAGTAGTACTAGCATTCACAACATAATATGGCTTTATCACTCAGAAAGTCAGAAGGTGATTGGTCAGAGATAAGTGCAAGAGAGTTTAGTACATCCTTGCTTATAAACAGAGAAACTATAAAAATACAGAGGATTAAAAAAAAAAGAGAAAAGAAATTCTTTTCAAGGCAGAGAGGAAAGTACATGGATAGACTTCTGAAATGGGTTTAGTATAACTGCAACCAGTAAGATTTGAGAGGTACATTCAAAAAGATGCATTTTGATAGGAAGTGAGTGCCAGATGAAGCAGGACTAGCAAAGAGACAACTCTAGGGCAAAAACTAGAGCCAAGTCTGTAAGCATGCTGAGTATGTAAGGTCAGGGGACATGGAACAAGACTAGAGAGAGTGCTAAAGATAGGAAGTCAGAGATGAAGGTAAAGGAACCAGGTCAGAACTACAGTTCTAATAAAAAGTTAGAGGAGCTGTGGATCCCTCAATTTTTAAAGGAAACATTTGGGGTGACCATAAAGCCTGAGTATCAAAATTATTTAAGGTGCGGACTTAAACATATTTTATATTTCATATTTCAAACACATGAAGTATAGTGAATTAATATTTCCCTCGTTTTCCATGAACAATTTTGTTTGAACTGATTGCTTTCTTTTTTTCTGAGAGAGAAGAATTCAGCAGTTGACCTGAGACTGATCTGGATGAGAAGAGAAACCAGCATGTTTGTGACAGGAGAATCCATCCATGCAGGCATCCTGGCATATCTGCCTGACTTTCTCTTTGTTGGGATGCATCACTCCTGAGCTTAAATATTAACCAGTCCCTCTTCCTTCCAGGGCTTTATCCCATGGTACTCTACCAGTCAGATCTCTGAAGAGACCAAGGTCTGCTCTCCTAAGTCCAGGTCAGTGAGCTTGCTGTGCACCCACCTTGCTGCCCTAAGGATCTCGAACTCCACTATTGCATGGTCACTGTGGCCATGGTTGCCCTTGAGCTTCACATTCCCTGCCATCCCTTCCTTGTTGCTGAGAACAAGCTCTTTGGCTTCTCTATGAATTACAAAAGAAATTTATCATCAGTGTATTTCAGGCACCTCCTGGATTGCTTATTCCCTGCTATGTTGGCCGCCCAACGGATATCAGGGTGGCTGAACCACTCAACCCTGGTCCATGAGGACCAGGGCTTGTGAATGTAAGGCTGCTTCTATCTGTCTATAGAGAGCCTCATCTGGTCAGTCTTCCTGGCCTGTAGCAGACACCCACTATAGTGTCATCTGTCCCTGCCGTCCCTTTTATCCATACCATAGCTTTTGGTTGGCTCCTCATCCATCCCCAGGTGGAGCTCCATGCACTCCAGCTAGTCATTGACATAGAGGGCAACAACTCCTCCCCTGCCTGTCTTTTCTAAAGAGTCTGTATCCTTCCATTCCAACACTGCAGTCATAGAACCCATCTCACCACGTCTCCATGATGCAAATAAGATCATAGCCCAGCAGGTGTGTGTACGTCTGCATATGTGCATAGCTCAAAATATACAAAGGGAAGTTTCCCAACTATAGCAGCTGCCTCTTTCTGCCTGGAGTTCAACTGCAACAGGAACAGAGTAGACGGAGCTTCATGTAGCCCCAAGCAAAGAGGTGCTGTAAATTATGCCTAAATCCCTCAACATTCACTGGACAAATGAAAAGTCTACCAAAGTCACTAAAAGTCTTTTTGTTGATTTAAACAGATTTGGATCAAGCCCAGTACAGCAACTGCATTAATAATGTTTGCAGAACTATGTGCTCTGAGTTACAAATAATATGCCTTGTTCATATCAGAACAATAATAACAAATGCTAATCAGATATGGGAAGAACTCACATTCAAATTACAATCTGAATATACCTTTCTTTTCACTTTCTCTGACATAAAATTAATCATTAGGTCCATGGCAAGGGGACAGCTGGCTCATCATATCTTCTTTCATATCCTTACCAGGTGAGGAGGTATTCAGCAGCGCTCAGTGGCATCATGCTTGCTGCACAGGGCAGGGATGGGCAGTATATTGATACCGGGAGGAGACTGTATGGTCTTCTCCAGGAATTTCCTAGGTAGCTTTGAGTACATAACCACTCCTTCACAACAACTTCACCCATGCACTTGGGATGCCATGTTTCTCAGCAGTGGGTAGCAAAGAAGCAAAGGACAAGATGTTCAGCATTAAAACTGGGGTGTTAATTTGGGGAAAATGAGCTCAAGATGGTTAGGGGGGCAGTTGCACACTGTCCTGTATGCCACCCACCCAAAAGCATGATCACTGACTAGAAATGCATGCATCAAAATTGATCCTTGGCATTAGACAGCTGTGCTGGAAAATATGTGGCCTTCGTCAAAGGGAGTTGAGATGCATGAACAGGCCAGAGGACATGACAACTAACCAATACTAGAGGTAGCTTTCAGTACACTAGCATGGATACCACCCATCACATGTGTGTACACCTGCCCTGCACAGAAACCATCAGCCACCTTCAGAGTTATAAATGCATTAACAGAATCATACCCTTATCTTCTGAAACTGCATTACAGACCAGCACCATCTTCCTTTTAGTGTTTTTCAACCTGCCAAAACAGTTGAGATATGAAATATGAATCCACAACATAGTCATGATGAATAAAACTGAAGCTGGATGATGACTTTTCCTAGCCCATAGGATCTGCTCTGTGACTATTCAAGAGTTCATTTGGTTTTGTGCTTCCTATGAAACAGTCTCCCAGATCCCATACATTAACAGTCTGGGCTGTTCATGTGCCAGTGGCTGCCTTCAGCAATCATGCTTAATAACCACAGTACTTGTCCTTTGAGAACTGGTGGAAGCTTGGGGTTACCCTATGCAAGTGAAGCAAAGGAAAACTGCTATACCGTGTAAAACACCTTTCAGCCCAAAGAATAAGAAACATGGTTTTATGATAAAATGAGTACCTCACTAACCCACTAGTTTTGTATTTATGCAAATGGGGGGACTTTTCTGATGGCCAGAAGGAGGTAGGATTATTTCAAATTAGGATTATGAAGTCAATAACACAACATTCTTGTGTTTTCTTGACCAAAAATGAAAAAAGTTATGGGTTTCACAATTTATAAACCATGTAATCCTATCTTGGTGCTATCAGTATTTGAGTGGTCTATTGATTGGTCTTGCTACCTGCTATTTTTAAAAAAATATTATTACTCTGTTAAGGCAAGCATGAAAAAAAAATATATTAAAGATATTGTAAAAGTTTTATGATTTTTCCAAAAGTTTCTTAGAGGCTTATCAAGCTCCAAGACAGCTGGAAGTAACTCTACAGTATTCTCTGTGTTTCTGTGACAGTGAATTAGTCTGTGGCAAGTGAAGTTTTCAGCGATTTCTGGAACGAGACAGAAGAGGAACATCTTAGATTAAAGTTAGTTGGAGACATCTTATCTTTTACATTCTTCCAAGCTGGGAAACTATGTGATGCCTACAAGTGTCAAGTCCCAAACGTTTGTGTTGCATCCAGGGTAAGCTGTTCAAAAACTGACTTCAAGAACACAGCTAGGCTCCTACAGGGTATGTGGTGCTCATTTCGCAGTTTTCTCCCTGATCCTCTTGACTTAGAAAGAAAAAATCAACTTCCTAAAACTTTTGCTATTTCCTCCAATGATTACATTTCCCTGTGGAAGGGGTGGAAGACACTGACTGAGTGAACTAGCAGATCTTGTGGTCTTCCGTTTTGCCTTCAATGGCCTCCCCAGTAGTGTCCTTCCTTCTGCAAATCCATCTTGTATCACTCTTTCCTGTTAGTAAGGTGAGTGGTGAGATTCATGGAGAATTAGGTAATTCATTGGGGCACATTAACAATTAAATGAAGTTGCATACATTCATCCTTCTCACTGTCACTTTTCTTACAGGAGTGTCATCAACATAAGGGGGAAGTGATAAAATTAGAGCAATATTCTCCCATTCAGACTTAATTTTTCCCTAGCACATTCCTTCTGCACATGGAGCAGAAGGAAACAATAGTGCACTTGCCCCTAGTGTGTGTGTATTCCTTCCAACAGAATGGGAATTAACAGCAAATTTGAAAAAAACATGAATTGCAGTACTTTTCATGTGTTATTTTTAAAGAGTTAATCGCCCTTCCCCATTATTCACTATAAATAAGCTTTGCAAGTCCAAAGATGCATGGAGTTCACTGTAAAATCTGGATGGTTCTTTGTGATCCATCTCTTTCTCATACTGAAAACCTGATAAGGAAAGTGGAAGAAATGCCCCAGGAGATTAGATTATAAACAGGAATTACGTGCCAGACTGTGAGGATAACAGATGAGAGGATGGTAAAAGCATACGTATTACATTAAATAGAAAAACAATGAAAGTCAATCTTTGACTTTTTTTTTTTTTCTTGAGAGGAGCAGAAAAACTGAAATGGGAAAATAAATATGAAGATGGTGCCCTGAAATCCTCAAAGTACTGTGGTTCATTCCCTTGTCTTTATATCATCATCAGAAACACAAAAGAAAGAATAGAAGTAGCATATATGGGGCAATACATAATTTCCCCAGCACCTCCCACACTTGAAAATACTGACTATATAATATATGGTGCATGCAAATTTTATGAGTCCCTAAAGCAACATTTAGTTTTGTAATCAAGAAGAGAAAAACCTGCTTGATTAAATTATCAGGAATAAAATTGAATAAAAATATTGACATATCTGAGATGAGATGGTGAAAGGTGAGAGAAGTGTATAACAATAGAATTAGATCCTTAGTTAAGATTTTTTTGGAATTAGGTTTTTGTGCTTTTGTTTCTTTGAAAGCTGTATAAGGTACAATATAAAGAACTCTCTGAGCTCAAAACAGCATTTTCTACATCTTACCAAAAAGTAGCCAAAGAGGATGAAAGGAGAGGGAAAATAAAGCTATTAAAACTGGAACCTATAAATCCACAAAAAATGCTGACAGAAAGAATAACTCAACAATTTTCTCATAAATGACAAGTGTAAGGTTTGGCTTTTACAAGCTACCACTCATGTTGCTAGATCTATTTCCAAGTGGCTCATTCTGATCATGAATCTGCTTGTCTTGAGGTTCAATTTACTCAGATTGAGTGATCTTTGTAGTTTACCTTGGCCATTTTTAGCATACTGGCATTCTAAGCCATGACCAAAGTGCTGCAAAATTATTTGCTATACAAGTAAGAAATGGTACTGTTTACAAAATGAACCTTGCAGGATTTGAACTACAACATCGATTTTGGAATGTTGGCACAGATGAATGATTGTGCTCACTGCTAATCACATTTATTTTAAATTTTAAATAAAGTAAAAAAGTTGGCCTAAAAGTGGAAGAAAGAAATATTAAATGTTTATCCAGTACAATCCTATTGTTTTAATGGTGTAATGCATATTAATTATTAATTATAAATATACTGTTGATGCTTGACAAAGTGTCATCCTGTGACTAATAAAACTGTACGGTGCATTAGGAAAGAGCACTTTATAACACAATAAATACTAATGTCACTTAAAAAAATGAAAATGAGCAAGGGTAGAAGAGTGAGACAACTATGAAGAATGTCATGTTTTATATTGGCCTTGTGCCTGTAGGGTTATGACTATTATTTATGTCATTGTTCATCCTCCATTTTGTTCTCAGCATTTACTTGTTACATGCTCAAAAGTTTTGGGCACAACGAAGATTTCTATGTTATCTATTTATTTGTGTGTAGAACTACTAGTCTTGATTGGGGTTTATGGGTCCTGATAAAGTAAAGTAACTTGTGAAATATAATAAATAAAAATAGCCTGGAATATGGTAGGAAGCAGGGAGATTGGGGGACAAAGTTTACAGCATACAGGAAGAAAACTGTAAAGATTCTCATCAGATGTGGTCAGTAGAGGCCCTTCTTTCTAGTACAGTTACTGCTTGCAGATGAATGGGCTGCCTATGTGTATTGACTTTCTGCTTATGCCACAGCCACCCTGTATAAGAGACAATGGAGGGGAAAGACTCTCAGTCCTTAGAAAGTGTGAGGATCTTAAATTGTCAGTTTGGTGAATCTGTCAGGCTGGTGGACTGTCAGTCTGGTGAATGGCAAGTATTTATTGATGTGACAAGAGTGAAAATTAATGATGCTTTGTTTGGGTTTACATTTTCAGCATTTAATATGTGTAAATGTGTAGCATGTTCCTGATGTATGGTTATTCCTATATGAAATACAAGTAAATGGTAGGCAGAGTTTGTTCTGGGCTTTTTCCACAAAATAATTAAATCTAGACTCTGTCTAATGGACAACTGGGAGAGAACAAAAGCCTGAGAAGGCTCGAACTGAGACAGATTATTTTATCCAGATGTACTTATTTTACCCAGATGTAAAATAAGTAGATGATGTCAGAAGTTAAGATAAACTCATCCCTTTACCATTTCAAGGTAGTTTAAATTTACATTAACCTTTATATATTTCCTAATAATATCCTTACCTACTCTGCAGGGAAACTATGCTCCTTGAGTTTTTGGGACAGCCTAAACTTCCTGACCTGTTCAGATGTACACTGGCTGTAGAGCCACTCTTTCATGTGGACAAAGCTGCTCTGGGTATGTGTGGCAGACTTCTCTGGTGCAAAAGGCACTAAAATGCTCATAAATACTCCCGATCACCATCCTCTGTGCAATTAGAAGCAGGTCTAATCAAGAGACTCTAGTTAAGTCAGAGGGAAACACTGTATACAGAAGAGTTATGGCTTTAAATGGTATATAGCAATATGCACTCCATGCACATCTATGACATTTTGTAAATGATAAATGTAAACAGCCACTATATTGCAAGGTAATTAATTATTTGGGTTTTTATCAGTTAGACAATTATTTATTATAGTGATTAGTAGAAGCAACAAATATGTACATTCACGAAACATTACTGTTTTCTAATTAAATTATAATAAGATACAAATTACTGTGATTTTTTTGTTATTGCTATAAAACTAAACATAACCTTCTAAAACAAAGTTTTATGCTTTTATGTGACATTCACCTTTATCAGATTTGTATTTGAAAACTGGGAAGTAATGGTCCATGTATTCTCCATAAATTTAAGAAGTTACTAAATTCAGTAAAAAGATCCTCACATCTATGTAATCCTATATATAACATATATAGATTAGTATATCTCATAGTCAGTATCTCATGTTGGAATTAACATCAGGGTAGTAAAATATATATAATGACCTTGGCATACTAGGAGGACCTTAAAAGGTGAAGAGTTTATGCACTTCTTTGAAGAGGAACCTATTAAAAATTCCTGACAAAAATCTGTAGTGGGATTATGGATTAATTGACTAAATGCCACATACAGTTTTGAGGCTTTAGTTAAAGAGATAATCCATCTGAAGATGCACAGTTTTACAAATATACAAATTCCTAATTTCCTAAACTGAGCTCCACACTGTCATCATAAAAAGAATTATAAATGTGCAAAATATCCTGTCTCATCATAGATGCCCCCATTTTTATACTTCTTTCTCAAAAGACTTCACTGGTTTTGTTTCTGGACTGAATATATCCATGTGTGGAGCTACTCTGGAAAATGCTACAAATTTACATGGTCTTTTTATCCCAAATAACCTTCAAGTGAATACAAGCCCCAAGGCAAAGACATGGCTTTTTTACCCCCATGAATCACAGTGGAAAATCTTGCTAACCCCATTGGCTAGACTCCGACGCTCTCCATTCCATTCATCTGCTCATTTAACTGCTCACAGAGAAAGGCTTCCTCACTTTTACCAAATAGTTACCTGATAAACATCCTGCTTTAGATCCTTCCACAGCAAGCTGCTTTCTTGGTGATTTATTGTAAAATCATGTGTTGAAAATAATTGTAGGAATTTCAGTATGAATGGTGGTCTAGATATCTGTCACAACCATTGTGTTTCATCATAAGACTTGAAGTGCCACCTGTACAATTTACCCCACAAATTAAGTCATCTTATACTGGATGCCCAAAACCTGAAAGGGAGGCTGTGGCCATATTTGAACATTTGGAGCTCTATTTTCCCATCTATTTTTAGATTTCAGGAAAAAAGTAAAACAAACAAACAAACCAAAAAACCAGCCAACCAACCAAACAAAAAAGATAGCTCTTGATCTCAGCACTTGCAAATCACATGTGACATATCGCTGTAATGCAGCTGCAAGATTGAGTCAACTCTTCTGCATGTTGAGCTTTTAGAGGGATCTGGGTTACACAGAAGTATGAAAAAGTGTTTCTCCTGCCTGGCCAGGACATCATTCCTTGCATTCCTGTTCCTGTATGCACATGTGTTGCCTCTTAGAGAAGAGATATGAGGGGAAAAGTCTGTGCTCTGTGTTGTTTCCCTTTGCTTCATTTTGTATAGTAAGAAACTATGTGGACAGAAGTCCTATTGTCTCCCATAATGACAGTATGAAACAAAGGATGGAATATCTGACCTCAGCACAAGTCTAGAGTATCCAAATTCATGTGCTGGCTTAGTCAGCATCTTCTCTGGTGGAGTATATTCAGCAGATAATGTTGGAAAACTGCCTCCGCTACCACTGGACTCCTGGGCTTCTGGGGTTCTGAAAGGTTGTCTCAGTCCTTATCAACAATACATACAACCATCGTTGAACCAGACATGCTTGGGTAGTTTACAGATCTACACACTCCTGATGGCAAAAAAATCTCATCACTGGCATAGATGTGGCTCTGAGGCTGGATCCAATCACAGACCACTGATTAAAACTGAAACCAGACAAAATAAGCTTCAGGTGAGGACAAGGCAGTCACGGTGTGTCATTAGTAACAGCTGTGCACCTCCGGCACAGCAGAGACCTCCACAATAAAGGAAATTTTTTAATCTGTAAGAGGATGATGTATCTCAGAAGCAGGTCTGAGACTGGCAAATGAGTCCTTCCAAAACTGAGCACTGTCAAAAGCATGTGGTACACTTCACTCATTTTCCCTTCTCCCACATCAATGAACATCAAGACATACATTTATCTTTCAACCCTAATTCTAAGTTTTAATTCTAGATGCTTGACTAAAATGCTTCTCCTTCTGGAGTGAGGTTGCAATAACAAATGTGTGCCAAGTGCTATTCATATTTACCAGTATACTACTGGAAGACAACCAGGGACTATGCCAATGAGGAGAGTATAAAAACCTCACTAGTGAGAAAGCCACTGGGATTCGTGCTGTTGTTTAGCGAGAATTCAATGGGCTTGCAGTGGATTGCCTTTATTGGTAGGATTTTCAAGAAGATGACCTGCCCAAACACCTACAACTGAATAACCCACTCTATCCTAGCAGAAAGTATGGCTTGCATGGCTGCAGAGATAATCTTCCAAAACTGTAATTAAAAATATCAAATGTCTGAATCTTACATCTGCCTGAAATTCAGTGGTATGAACTTCTGTGTTTCAATCAATTTGGCCTCAATATGTCCAACTACTACTTAATCACAGATTACTTTTGGTAGCTAAGCACATATGAGAGAAGACAAACTACAGTGGCCAATATGAGTGCTGCCAGAAAAGAAAGTCACAAGGAAAGAAAACATAGAGCAGTGAAAGAAGGAATGAGATCAAGGAAGAAGAAAAGCAGAAGTAATAATGTATTTGATGACAGCATGCTGTACAACTAACAATTGCTTGGACCATATATAAAGGACAGACTAAGCTTTTCTCTACCCCTGGCCATGATCTTTCTGACATCTTTTATTGATGAGTGAGCAGTCCCATGTGACTTGTGGGCAAATGTGGAGTCCAGAGTTTATTTTCTGCCTTGTGAACTGCAGTTTCACAATTCACTGCAGTCCCTGCCCCCTCTGGGAATTGCTGCCATGGGCCCTGCACTTCTCCCACATGTACTGCAATGCTTTCAGCTCTGCAAAGGCAGCCTGATAAGGGTGTGAGAGACACCACTAGCATCTCAAATACGCCAACTGAACTACTC
>JANHGN010005857.1:9550-31967 GCA_024605025.1 Megaceryle maxima | reverse complement strand
CCCCCTGCTCTGGGTGACCCTGCTGGATGGAGCAGGGGGGTGGCACCAGAGCATCTCCAGAGGACCCTTCCAACCCCTCGCATTCTGTGACTCCCAGATAATTTCTATTCTGAACAATACTGAAGAGTTTATCTGCTGTCTGAAAGCAGTTGCATTTGTATCCGTGTGCTAAGTTGTATCTTGTTTTCAAAGCTTAATTTTAGAAAGAACCACATTATTTCAGAAAGTCTACTGAAAACACAGTGACATGCCATCATTCTTAACATAAAGCCCAAATACTCACCTGTTGTGATCAAACACTACAGCTCCAACAATTTAAACCTCAACTGAGCAGACTGGAACAGCAAATGAAGGTCGTATCCAGAAAGTAGGTTAGTATGTTATACTTGCTGGAGGCTTGTGAGCTGCTCTGCTAGGCACCAGCTGCTGCACAAGCATGGAACAAAAAACCAACCTGTCTTAAGAATAGAAATCACCCAAGTTCCTCCGTAGAAGTTTCTGTAAGCCACACTGAATCTGAAATAAAAAATAATAATAAAAAAAAAAAAATGAAAACACTGGCTTATTTAACATGCCCCTTTGCAAATGCCTTCCTTTGGAAGAAAGGGTTAAAACATGGGTTTATATGGACAAATCCTTCTTAAACTTTTAGAAATACAGTAAAAAGTCTAATATGATCACCCCAGAAAAAAAAAAAAAAAAAGCAGCATGAATTACTAAAGAGAGTACTGAAAGTATGTTGTAATCTTCTCCTTTTGTTTGATGGTATGAGTTTGTAAGGTGGTCTATTACAGTTGGTTTATATATATGCTAGACATACATCTTTCAGACACCACCAATAACAGGTACTGTTAACAAGGCCCATTAAACTGCAAAATAACTATAAGAAAATTACTGATACAGATGCTATTTGTACTTCCCAGGGAAGGAGCCACCACAAAGCCATATTAATAACTTTTAACTCTTCTGAAAATAAATTATGTAGACCAGAAATGCTGTATTCTTGCAACATGTTACTTAAATCCCATTAAACCAATGTGTTCTAATCTCTAAATTAAAAAAAAACAAAAAACAAAAAAAACCCAAACCAAAACAAAAAAAACCACACCACCATACAAACAAACAAACAAAAACACCAAAAAAACCCCCTATCAGAGACCATTATTTTTCCTCAATCACTAACATTTGAGTAAGCTTTCAGTCAGGGCATCACAAGGGCTGGCTGGGAGCCAGGGGGTACCAGAGCAGCTGGGCAGGGGTCTCACCCCCCAGTTCAGCAAAGCAGCCAGGTTCAACCCTGAGTCCACGTCACTGGGCAAGTCCCTGCGTGATGAAGCAGTTCTGAGGTCAAGGTCCCCAGCCAGGCACCCAGGTGGCAGTGGCTGCAGACCAGCACCTCTCCAGCCTTGCTCAAGGAGGAATTGAAGGACCAGAGCTGAGCTTAAATGGGCACCTGAGGCTCTGGGACAAGTGTGGGGGAGGCCCCAGGTGAGGCTGCTCAGAGCCGTTAATACCGATTAAGGTATTAATGTATTAGTGCCCTGACACTTTCGATGGGTTACTTTGCTCACTAATCCATAAAACACAGGTTATCTGATCCTCTGATTGAATATCAGCTGAGCAGCCTTCGAAACAATTTGACAGCTCATTCAACTTCTGTTTTCTGGTGTTGATTTATAGATGGTCATTTTTGGAAAAAGAAAAAAAAAAAGAAATAAAAATCCAAATAACAAAACCATACCAACAAAAAAAAACCAACACAATTCTCTGATTCAGATTTTTGATGTCATTATCTGGTTGGTAAATGCCACAGCGTGGCTGACTTGAGTAATGTAATCTTTGGAAATGGCTGTATCCACTTAGGGGCTGAGAAATGTCTTTTGAGTTAAGTTCACAATAAATGGTTTTTTAGATGTTGTCTGTAGTAAGTGTGGTCCTGATTCCCTGCTTTAACAGAGATACTCACCATGCTGCAGAAAACACCAACTTTGGAGGACTAAAGCTGTCCAAAATAGGCAGCTGAAGATTTGATCAGAAAAATAACTGATCATTGAAATAACAGAGTAAATTAGTAGCTGAAGTAGCAGCAAACATTTTGAGTTTTAATATTAGAAAAAAGCTTTGGAGTTTTATAGCTGAGTTACAGCTCAGACAGGCTACCTTGGAAGATTTTGGAGCAGGCAGGCAAAATTCTGGACAAGGATGGTGTAAGACATACAAAACTCTGCTTCGGAGCAGTGGAAGGAGGTCAATGACCATTTCTGTTCCCCTTCAGTCCTACGTTTCAACCATTCGTGCTGTCTTTATGTACCTATCTCTTTTTTCTCCTATTGATAAGCACCCATTTTTGTCACAGATTTGAGATCTGTTCACCCAGTTGGCAGGAGGAGGAAGTGGGTTTGTTGCAGTTCCTCTGCCAAGAAGGAAAACTAAAACAAAGATAAAACATATAAAAGGGGGTTTGACCAGTTTCCTTCACCCTCTTTGGATTTTGTTGGTGGTCCCTAGGAGTGATGCACAGACTAAATCCTATTTTAGCTTTAGCAACCTCATCTTCCTTTTTGATTTGTGATCATCTCTTCCAGAGACACGTTTCTGTTAATTCTTTTCTGTACTATGTACAGATGGTGTAAATTATTTTTTTTTCCTTATGTTAAACCGTATGGTCAGTGAACAAAAAAAACAAAAACGCAGAACTGACGTGTTCTTTGTAATCCGAATTGTTTCTCTGCTTTCTAAAGGTCTGGCTATTTCACGTTTCCTTTCAGGTGTTGCTGTAGCATCGCTTGGTCACAAGAGGGAACTCGCGCATCAGTGTTTGCCATTTATTTGTTTCTATTAAACTCTGAGGACTAGTAAAGAGAATACACCAGGAAATGTATGTGAGACACATAAGTGTGCGTGTATAAATCTCTATCTATTTATATACACGCGCCTTTTACTTACCAAAGAAGGAAAACCATTGACAGAAATAAGGAATGATAACCCCAGCTGGTGTGACAGCAGAAAGCCTTAGAATGGGCCAGAAATAACTTTCTAGTACTCATGGGTATATATCTTATCCTCAAAGACAGATGGCCATGGGTTGTGCCTTAGCTCTGTTCCCGCACTGCAGGTCTGTAAATCTCAAAACCAACCCTAACTGATGGTATCGGGACACGGAAGGTGCAGAACATGGGCTTACTCTGCTGGTCATCAATCAAAACCAGTATTTTTGAGCAGCCTTTGATTTTAACTTTCACCTTTCACCTTTGCAGTGCCTCCTTTGCCAGCCAAAACTTGACCACACTTGGGATCTGTCCCAAAATTCATACTACTGAATATGGATGTGTATTGTTGTGTTCATTAAGGGAGAAGACTCAAATACTAATTAGTTTTCAGTTTCTGCCAGATGCCAGTGACAGCAGCATGAATCGCATCCAATCTGCTCAAGGTTCATTTTTCTAAAATAAACAAACCTATCAATCCAGAGCTTTCTAACCTGAGAATTAACATTGTCCTTAGAACTTCCTACACTGACATTCCCCCTGGTCAAGCAATTGGCCAGCAGTCCTGCTAATGGATTTGCAAGTTCCTTCAAGAAAACACCTAAAAAATGCCCCTAATAAACTGAGCACCATTTAGGAACTGCTCTTAGAAGCCTTGCTTCTCATCCAGTCCAGCTGCTAGAGAAGACAGCCCGTGCACAGCTTACAAGATAATCCCTGACTGATTTGGATCTGGATTTGTTGATACTTGGGCTGTAGATACTCAGGGTGGTTGGTTTCCTAGGAATCAGTGGCAACCTTCCTGTGTGAAAGTGAACTACCTTAGCTCACCCCTGGGGTGTATCTGGTGTCTTGCAGAGATTCATTAAGCAATGCTGCCTCGAGCACAAATTGTAGTGACCCTTTAGCTAATCCCATGGCTGTGAAGCATTTCAAACCTGCTACACTGTGCCAGCATGAGCTATCTCAGAGGGTAAGACTTGCAGCCTGCAGTCCTGGTTGGTTTGTCTTTCAGATGTACCGTGTCCCTTTTTGCACATTTTCTAGTTTGTCTTCTCACCTCGCTAGTTCCTTTGCTCCCTCCAAGTGTTCCTTCTGTACAACTGCTACCCCTCAAGTACAGCATCATGAAGAACATCCCCACCATGGCCGGTGGCACTGCTAGAGATGCTGTGGATCTTGGGCAACACATCAGTGATCTTCTGCAGTGAATTTGGGGCCATTGAGAAAAGAGAAGGTGTCCTGTGCTGTAGGCCTGATTCCTAGAAGAACCGGTAGCTATTTTGTTCAGGATCTGGGAGTAGATGTCTGGAGAGATGCACAAGTTTCAAGAAGCACACGGTGGATTCCGCTAAGCTGATTCTTGTTTACGCAGTGAAAGATATTGTAGATAGGAGAAGGCAGCTTTCCTAACCTCAGCTTGCTGACTATCATGTGGATATCTGTCAGGTTTGATAGATAATAGGCCTTCTGATTTTGAAACTTCTAAGAGAATGTTACACGTAACTAATCATTATCTATAAGCTGCACATCTGATTTATTAAACAAACTAATTATTAATTTAATAGCACCACACCTGCATACCATTGTTCTGTTTGCTTAATTTGGTGGCATAGGAAAGTTTGCACAATCTGATGTGGAAGATCTTAAAAGTCTGGTATTAGTCCAAGAAAATTACAAATAATAAGGCTAGACCTCAAGCCAGGAGTACAGTCATGAACATGTCTCATGCTGTTAGGGCTTCTCACATGGTACCGCAACCTGGATGTGAGCACAAACACTGTCAGAAAGGTGAAGACTCTCTCAAGGCTGTATCTTTTAACTGCCATGTTTTTGTGTGTTGTTGATGATTCTGGACCTGGTTTGTGGCTTAGTGTAATTTCAGATGCCCTTTGCCAGTGTATATGTGTCTTTTTGTAATAAATATAGTCCATTTATTGGGCTGGATGGTCCTCCTTAGAAAGGATTGTGTGATAGGATACTGTTGTTATCCTATGAGTCTGGGCTCTTGCCACCCTCATCCTCATGGATTAATCTGCAATAACTGGTCTTCCAGCTTGAGCAGGAATTTTGGTAGGAGTGACTGCAAATACCCAGTTACCAAAGTGTGAAGTAAAACACAGGAGAACTGAGCTTCATTTCCTAGTGGGACCAGAAGCGTGCCAGCCGTAGAACCATGTGGCAGTGTTTAGTCGATTCCAAAAGACTTTGAGGAAGAACTGAATAGCAACAGAAAAACATTTAGTCTTCATTACTAATTCTGCTAAGACTTCCTCACACTTCACTCAAAAAATAAGAGTTTTTCCTAAGTTTTCACTTGCTGAAAATAATAAAAGGAACGAACAAACAAACAAAACCAAAAAAAACCCCAAATCCATTGTTTTCCCGTGAGAATATGAATAGATCACTACTGCTTGAAGATATTTCAGGTTTGATCGTACATTTAGTGTGAAAACAATTGAGATAGATCTTGTAAGAACTTATTGCAACCCATCCATTATATTTTCCATGTCAGACAAGATTTGTAAGGAGTGCTAGTTACGCCAGGTTCCCTTTTATTAGTGATAAATCTGAAAATGATAAAACATGTTGCCACAAGCACTTACCCGGGTGTTGATTAAAACGAGACCTTTAATGAATGCACTTAGAATTGGCCTTTTTCAACAGAACAACTAACAACTTGTCCAAGTACAGTTTCATGATATGCCTAAATGTACCTAAGTGAGGGCACCCAGTGCAGGTACGGTCCCGTTCTTTGCCTTCTCCCAGATGTATGAAGAGTTGGATGGAAAATGAAGGATTATTTTTAGGATGGACAGTTTTCCATCCCACATTGCCCTGTGATTCCTTCACAGGAAAAGGTCAGGTTTTTCCAAAGCCCCAGGGTATTTTCTAATTACTGGATCACCTCCTGGGAACAGAAGGTAACAAAGATGTCAGCGCTTCTCAGGCTCTTCTAACCTACACTTCCCTCGAGAACTTTTAGGCCTTCTGCTGATAGTCAGTCTGCTTGCAAATAACTTCTGGTCTACTAGTCTGTCCCAAGGTTTGACACAAAGCTAAGCTGGTGCAGGGTGGCAAGAACATCTCCTGCAGCAACACTGAATGACAACTCCCACCTAAGCCAAGAAGTCTCCTAGATGCCTGCCATTTTTTTTCTGTTCTAATCTTCATGGCCCATGTAAATAGACATTATATTGAAATACACAGAATAGGCACTGGATACACAGAGCTTTCCTTAATAGCTCATAGATCAGTAAGAGGATCATTGGAATGGTGAAAACTATAATAAATTAGTCTTCACCCTCCCATCTTGTCTTCCGTGACCCATCAGTATCACAGAGTTTGCAAGGAGAAGGAAGACCATACTTTAAAACACCCATTTCCCTATTCCCCAAAACCATTCCCCAACTTCTGCTGCTGCAACCAGCCACCAGTGAAGGGCATGACTGGGTCCTAAATACCTGGTTTTTTAACTCCTTCCAAGGTGTGCTAAAGCAACTAGCTGTCAGGAGCACTTGCCTCTGAGTAGGTGATAACAATTAAATGCATTTTTGCACGTTTCCCTCCTTGTGAACACCAAAGCCCTTCTGTCTAATTACAGTGCATTGCTGAAACTTCCCTTGTGGTCACTGGGGATCTTTAAGTCTTCAGGCTTTCCTTCCTATTGTGTTTTACTTCGTATTATGATGTCAGGTGTATGGAAGCACAGCAAAATGAGAGTGAGAAACTTTTTCTGCCGCCGTGGAACAATCTTGTATCTCAATGGCTGATTTATATCCTGCCTGAAGTCGATGTCGGACAGAACATCTCTCTTCTCTCCCACAGCCTGCTTGTAAAGTCACAAGTAGGCTGATCATTATCTGCATCTTTTAAGTCATGATTTCCCTCTTGTTTTGCTCTTTTACAATTCCAATTTTGGGGGGGGAGTCAGGGGAAACTCCCCTTACTCCTCGGCTTTTTGTTGACCTATTACCCCTGGGAAATACATATTTAGTCTGAAAGTTATCAATCTGAAAGCTAGCAATATGAGCGCAACAAACAAATCAAGGGCATCTGTTTTCTTGTAAAGCTGCTAATGATGCTGTTTCT
This sequence comes from Megaceryle maxima, assembly GCA_024605025.1. Lineage (NCBI taxonomy): Eukaryota > Metazoa > Chordata > Aves > Coraciiformes > Cerylidae > Megaceryle > Megaceryle maxima. The sequence continues at coordinate 24,888 of JANHGN010005857.1, read as the reverse complement.
GACTTGCATAAGAAGAAATCTCACTGATATTTCTGAGATGAGTAAAACAAAAAATAAATCTCACTGATAGGGAAGTGAGTCTCCTCCTCTACTCCACTCTGGTGAGGCCCATCATTTTGGCCTTCTCTTTCCAGCCCTTTCACTTCTTTGGTTGCTTGAGCTGTGCTACTGAGCATCCTGTATCTCAACAAGAGGACAACATTTAGCATGGATCTAATAATAACAGTGTGAACATTCAGGATGATTTACAGCAATTCATTGCTGTTTGAACTGGTGCTTGGTGTGCAGCTTACACTACAGCATGTCTGTCCATTGAAGTGCTGTAATTTATAGATAACTGTGGTTGCTTCCATGTGAGATTCACAGAAAAGTCTGAGAATTTTTTAGTTCTGGCTTTTGGAGATTTTTTTTTTAGTTGATGGAATCAAAAGTGGGAGACCAATAGAGAAGATGGGGAGGGAGCTATAACCATCTCTTGGCAGAAATAGGCTTATCTAGGGGACAAACAGACTGGAAATGGTATTTTCTTTGGATTTAGTCTTCCCAGTAGCTCCACCTGGTACTATGTGTGCTGTCATTTGTGTCTTGGCGATGTTAAACCCCGGTGTGTGTTGAGCTCTACAAGAAACACTGTCAGTCTTTGGACAATTGTACAATGCAGAGAGTTGGGGAGAACTGAGTTCTCTGGCTCCCCGAACACATTTCCTTACTTTTCTGTAAAGCTAGAAGATTGAGGCTTGTCCACATGCCTCAGGAGGGTGTTGTGAGGATTAGCCAGATAAGATCGGCTGTTTTATAGAAATATGTAAACCTGCTTTTAGTTACTGAGTATGATTTATGACTGGGAAGCATTTGAATGGCAGCCCAGTGCCTCTCCTCCCCGTAGCACGGCGTATACCAGACTTGTTCTTACAGGGGTACAAGACACTCAGGAAAAAAACAAGACCATACCAGATGCACTGGGGCAGTTCTAATACCTCCAAAAATATCTCCTAAACCAGTGTTCGCCTATACGTCATTGGAGACAGCTTCTTATTAGATTGTTGACATTGCTTAGGACTTGGGTTTGGTTTATCCTGCAGCAGGTCATGGAGTTGAAGCAGGGATAGCGGACTGGAGCACAAGAACTTTGGTTCTGCTCTTCTACATCTGCCTTGATAAGTATTATAGCAGAGACTCAAGGATATAAAGGTGTCCTAGCCAGGTTTCCGAAGACAACACTACAAGTCTGCATGCTCCCAGCACTTAACTCTGGTGAGACAGACTTTCCTGAAGAAAGAGGTTCTATGTGCAGAGATAATAGTGTTACTTTCCAGAAAGTAGCTACTCCTGGCCTGTATCCTGTCAAAGGTTTCTGTCTCAGAAATCTTAAACCAAACCTTCTCCTGATAGGAGTCCTAGAAGCAAGGCAAGCGTGGAACTGTACGTATTTGAAAACCAGCACTGCTGTGGACACCTGGGCAGGTTTGAATGTCTGGAAGAAGAGCTCTTTCCTAAAATCACAGTTTATTGGCAATTCCCCAGTGTACATCTGTTCCACAATATAATTGATTTGTGCAGGCAAGTCATCTTGTATACCAACTACCTGACCTCCTTGACCTCCTCTGCACCCCCTGCCCTATGCCACATCCTCTCCATCAGAGCGCAGTATGACAAGTCCTGCTTGAGAGCTGCTAGAGAAAGATAATTAAGATAACAGAAGGCAGCACTTGTTACAGTAATTAAGTAGCTCAATGGATTCGTTTCCTTTTGTTTTCATCTGGCAGTTTCACAATCCTATTGTGATCCAAACATAAGAGAGACAAGAAGCCCGTGAACATCTGCTGGGTCCCACATCTGCTCAGGGGCTGGCCCAGAGCTGGCTGGAGGGATGTTTGGTCCTGCCAAGAGACATCCATCTCTTCCCACAGGGCTGCCCTGGGGCTAGCAAAGCCTCGAAGAGTACCCAGCTTCCCCAGAGAAGATCTGATTATGCCCGGGGGGAGTCAGAGGGCTGACACACTAGAAGGTGGAAGACTACTCTGATCGTCACTGGTGCAAGCAAGCAACTTTGCATCAGCTCAGAGGTGCGAGGTGTAGATGCACAATGACAGACTGCAGCAGAGGCACTGATTTCAGGTTGCACAATTCTGCACTGAATGCTTCAAGCATGCACTGATGAATTCTGTCACGGAGGTTGCAAACCAAGGCATCAGATGAGTAGGCATTTTGCAGGTTTATCTTCTGCACTTTAGTAAGTTTAGTTGTTTTTTCAAATTCTGTGCAAGAGTTTCCTTTTACTGTCTTGCAGAAGTGAGCTGACTGCCTACATTTGGCTCTTGCCAGCCTATGTTGAGTAGAACTGAGTTTGTGTCTTTTTCATGATTTCTCAATTACTGTATCTATTTTATAAAACTAATGAAGTCATTTTGGGAGCAAGACAAATTTCCTCACAGTTACTGAAAACACAGGTTAGAGAAGCCGTCTGCAGTTCTAGGACCTGAGACTTTTGCTCATCTATAAAACTAAATCAACATTTCCCAGATTTTACACTTGCTGCAGATGATGACTGGACACAAGACTGGTGAGCTGCACACAGAAACAGGAAAAGCAAAGCATCAGGGCAATGCTGAAAGAGCTTGGACTTGGAAAATATTAATAAGACTGAAAGTATTTGAGGAGATGATATTGGGAAACCTGAAATCTCAAATCATTGATTCAATATGATCTATGGATGCTAATGAGCCTTTTTCTCCTGTTCAAGGCCAGGAGCACGCGTGAGGATTGTGCCAGTTTGTCAGAAAGGGGGAGGAGCCACAAAATCCACTAGAATCCACAAAACCCCCAACTGGTTATTTAGCAGAAAGCTGCCAGAGCTGAACTTGGAGTAGGAAATGGAGGAAGATAAACATGTAAACGTGAGAAAGGCAAAATAATTATTTCTTGGTTTCATCTGCGTAGGTGTTACCACAGAAATAGTCTGTGTTTTTTTGTTTGGTTTTTTTTTTCTTTTTAATCTTCTTATCTTATACCATTTAAAGCAGGTAGCAGAAGCACACAAAGAAATGCATTTGGTCTGAGATATTGCATAAATTTAACTCAGTTACAATTACAGTTGTATGAGATGCACTTTTTTTATAATCTAATTCTGAGTTCTCCCTCAAGCCAAAGTTAATGTAAACCTTAAGAATAATGAGATACTTGATGAGCATTTCCATCATCCTTTTAATCCTAGAAACACATTTATCCCATCAATATCACACCATATGCTGAAAAACAAAAGGCAATGACATGCCCGTGTCTGTTCCTTGAAGTCTGAAAAACCCAGCCTCGTCCAATGAAGGTGAAGAAGTGACATCATTGGAGATCTTTTAAGATCCTCCATCTCCAAGGCCAGTCCTGTTACAATGCCTCATCTCTTTTGTTCCTCTGAGGTACAAGAGAGATGTAATCTGACCTCTCACCTGTTTGGGACTTTCCCTTGTGTGAAGAGATCTAAGAAACTGCTAGTAAGGCTGGAATAGGTGGCTGAGATAAGCATCTCCTCTTAGAAGTTGGGGTTTTTTTCCCCAGCAGATGTCCTTTTTTTTACTTCTTTTATTTCTATAGAGCTGAGTGGAGAGGTGATAGAGAAGCTCATCTGAGCTGATAGCCCTATAGAAAGATTTTCTTCAAAGCCAGTGTTAAATACATCCTGAGAAAGAACGGGTTGTCCACAACACCTTCCACATACATAAGCCTATTAAGAACTGGTGAACATTTTAACAGACAAAAGCAAGACCATACTCAGGGTTAATTATAAGTTCTCTACTATTGAATATTTAGAAGAAAAAAAACCCAACCAAGTGGCCGTGGGCAGGAAGACCTGCCACCTTGCAAGAAAGACTAAGCAACTTATGGTGTGACATTATTATCAAAAAATAAAAGTGAGGCAGAAAGAAAACTGATAATTTCCCTTTGAAGCTCTCAGATATTTCTGTTGCTATACAGTGGACAGATTGTGCATTTTGCTGTAGCACCTCACAGGAGTGAAATTGTTGGACCAGAGCTTTACAGAAGCATTTTAACACCTGCTGATTTGAAAACAGGCTGTTCAAACCTTTCACCAAGTTCAGAACATACAAAATGAAGACTCCTGAATACTTTTGGTGCTCAGGTAAATTATAGTTTTATTGGTTTAGCAGTTATTTCCAACTTATCTATTTCTGGTGAGCAATAAATACAATAAATAACTTTTCTGTTCACCCTTCTTATCAAAGAGTTGGGGTTTTTTTAAAAGCTTTTAATTTATTTATTTATTTTAAGCTCTAGATTTGTTGATTGATTGATAGGCTGTCTGGATTTTCTTCAGAAATTCCTCCACATTTCCCTTTTTCTTATACAAGCACTGATCCCCACGTGCCAGGCTCTGTGATGAAAGAAAGAGCAAAGATTGGGTTACCAAAGTTTTTATAAAAATTAAAGGCTACAGATGAAGCAGTTGAAAATTGACATTCTTCAGAGCTAATGGAGGATTTCAAAAACAATTCCTAAAGAACTGTTCCTTGAGCTGCGAGTGGCTTTTCATGGTGACTAAGAAGGTGACAGATGGACTGTGATACAGTTAGAGCTGAAGTAATTTAAACCAGGCCATTTCAACCCAGAAAACAGGGCAGCTGGAGCAGCATGAGAAGCTGGGTATGACTAGGGCAGTGGGTCTGCTCAGTGTTGAGATGCCACTCTAATGATATTCCCACCCTGCAAGTTTGAAGGCAGGTGAAAGGAGTTCGAGACACTGCAGCATCAGCATCTTCCACATCTCATTGAATTACACAACAGTTGTGCTCAGTATGTAAATAAAGGAAGTTTCACTGCCTCCAAAGAGACATCCAGGGATCCAGGAATCTTCCTGAGCATCATCACAAGTTTGAAGATGCTGCAGGGTCGCAGCAGAATTTCATGCTCAAGCATTCTTGAGGAAACTGCAGCTTCAGTAGAACTAATGCTCCAGAAGAGGAGGACAACTCTGCCTGCAGCTTCTGCACATCTACTCTCCCTGGCTTTCATAGACTGGTTTGAGTTGGGAGGGACCTTTCAAGCTCATCTAGTCCAACCCCTTGCAGTGAGCAGAGACATCTGCAACTAGAGGAGGTCTCTCAGAGCCCCAACCAACCTGACCAACTTTGATAGCTTTCCCTTGCATCACACACATCTCAGCTGTCATATCTGGCTCCTGCATAAAACAAGTATTTAAAAGTATTTGAAATGAATTTAACACTTAGCTACAACTGTTTACATCATGACAAAAAAAAAATAATCTTTTATAGAAGATGGACGACGATCGATAGAAAAGAACGCAAAGACTTACTTGACAGAGTTTTCTATCCAGTTGCATCTGAAAACTTTGTTTGAGCCTTGTAACTATTTCGTGTGAAGATATGTTGTTTTGCAGCATGTGTTCAGTTCCTTCCACAAAGCACGCCAATTCGTGGCCAGGCTGTTAAACAGAGGTGGCATTAGAAAAAGCTAGAGTGCATTCTGGTTTTATCTACAGAAAGAAGGAATTCCTGTATTCCTGAGCGTGGCAACAAGTTCATAATTAAATGCAACGTATCTTGCATTCTATTGAAAACTGGTGCAAGAAGTTTGGGGGGGCTGTATGTGTAAAACACCAAAGCATCCTGTACGCCATACAAGACCCCTGTTACATCGCCAAGAAAACCTCAAACCCTAAAGGTAACCTCTCTGAGGTATAGTTTCAGCTCATCTGACTTTCACCACACCTGAGGTGGCTTACAGAGATGAAATAGCACTGGATATACCTAGAGCTGAGCATCTGAGGCCTGACATCTCTGACTCAGCTTCACTCAGTATTTAGTCACCTAACCATCAAACAGTGTCTTGCAGAGATTTTCAAAGCCAAGAAACTGTATCTTTTGTTTTGTAAGTCAAGTCCACTGACGTCTCTTGCCTGACCCTGGGCTTGGTTCTAATTGCACTGATAATGGGAGGACTTCTGCTTTCCTCCCCCCTGCTATTCATCAAGCTCAGTTTTACTGCTACTGGTATATTAAAATCTTCCTCATAACCGAAAGCAAAAACTGTATAAGGAGCAAAGTGCACAAACTTACCCAACTCAGTTAATACCAAACTTCTTTAACACCTACGATAGCTTAAAGCAAACAACAAAGAAAACAACAACAACCTTAACACCTACAATAGCTTAAAGCAAACAACAAAGCAAACAACAACAAAACAATTTACAAAACCAAACAAAGGAACAAACAAACCAACCAAACATACAAACAACAACAAAACAATAAAAATAGACTTACCTTAGCAATGGGAAGACACAAGCATGACTGAAAATGAAAGAATGAGTGTTAAAAATCCAGCATTGCTAACATTCAACACCCAGGTGATTTAGTTTCATGATATTCTCAAAAGCAATGTACTCACATTGATAGCTGTCTCCCTACATGGGCAACTTGCAGAACCTTCACTCTGAAAGAATAAGAAATCAGTATTTATTATCCCCTCCTTTACCAGCATGAATTTCTGGTTTTTTTACAGAATTAAGGTGCTAAACAGCCACTTACAAGCAGAGAGTTTGTATGCCGGATAATTTCACTGAAATGGCATTTCTGTGCTTGCACAGAGAGCAGCAAACAAGAGAAGAGTATGAATGACAGCATGCTGGCATTCGTGTGCAACTCAGTCTGATGGGTGACAGGAGAATAGGAGGACACTCCTTTTAATTGAGTCTTCACAAAATTCCCATTCTAATATGGAAAAACCCAATTATAAAACTGATACCAAGTGCCCACTATTTTTTCCCACTAGCTTGGACAGCATTTTAGAGAACTCAAACGTGAAATTGAGTCACCTACTGCAGTGACTTTTCTTTAGTACTGTGGAAATTCACAAATGCTCCTCAGACATGGTTACTTTAAACATTAAATCATCACACCCCAACAGGAAACAATGGTTAAAAATCTATGAAAGCATTTTTTTTTTTCAGATGTGGGTTTTGTCTCCTATGCTTATGTAAATTATAGTTCCGTGAAAGCAGAGAGACAATAACGTTCAGCATTGCCAGAGTTCCTGAGAAAACAAACTGACAGGCAGCAAGTTGGTTTCCCCCTGGATTCAAAACAGGACCTTTCTCAGAGAAAGTTGGTAACACCGCAGGGTGTCAGCAGACAGACAGACAGAGCTGTGGAGTGGTGCCTGGCAAAGCTGTCAAGCTGAATTACAGCTGCTGCATCCAGACAGTGATCCCATAGTCCTCAACTGGGATCCCACCTCTGCCGAGAGCAAGTGCACCAGTGTGCAGACAAGGATCAGGCCCTCAGGGTGCAAGCACCAACTGCAGTAGCGCATCCCACCCGCTCCCTTGTAAGCGCAAAGGAGTGGATGAAAAAATAATCCTAGGTGACCAAACTGGTATCAACTTGTAAATTCTTCTCAGATGAAGTCTCCAAACCAGGCTGAATGTCTGCTAGATCTTCCTCTGGCATCAGAGGTTTCCTTTTTCCAGGTTGCACACCTTGGCAGAGCAAGTGGTAGCCCTTCAGATTTCTTCTAGATCCCCAGTGTTGACTTCTAAGCTTCCCTCCCGTTATGCCTTAAATCCTGTTATGATCTTCTCCAGAAGTTTGAGCCTTCTGCTGCTCAGATTGGCTGAACGATGAGCAATATCCTTCTGGAAACTGTCCTGGAAAGAAAAAAAAAACATCGTGTTGTAGTTTGCTGGGTTTTTTTTCCCAGGCATTTGCCTACCGGCGAGGGATTCATCTGGCCAAGCATGGCTCTTCTGCCTGCCCGCACACCCATGGAGGACCTGCCTGCTGCTCCTGCCTCGCTGCCTGCACACCCAGCACCAGCTCCAGGCTGGGGCGGGTGCTCCCTACCTTGTCTTTGAAGTTTGTCCTTAAGTGGTTTAGTGTGGGAAGTGCACATCCCATTAGGCAGTGACAGCTTTCACACAGCACCCAGGGAATACCTAGAAAAAAAGCCAGTGACCCTCCCTTGGCAAGCTAAAGCTGGCAGCAAGCTACCTTATCATCAACAGACGTACAAAAGCGTATCATGGGGAGGGATGGCATTCGTGAGCCAGGCAGCGACGCCTTTCTTGGCAGTGCTGGGTTAACAGTTGAACCTGAGGATCTTAAAGGTCTCTTCCAACCAAGATGATTCTACGATTCAAGGCACTGACGTATTAGCGAAGGGCTAAAATCATTGACTTGTGATCAAGAACCTGCCTTGCCCTGAAAAGTAGTAAACAGACTTCAGGGATGGGTAGGTCTCCCTTGAGAAGACAGCTTTTTGCTCAAGCCAAGCAAGGGGTGTGCTGCTCTCTGTTGCTTCAGCCAGTAAAGCCCCACAGCAAGAGCTGGAACAATTAGTTCAAAGCATAAATCCATGATGTATAACATTTGTGGGACAAATGGTTTCTCAGATGGTCAAAAAAAACCTTTTACATGGTTTTAAAGGAAAGAATACACAAACATCTTTGATTTAGCCAAGGCTGTGCAAGGAATATAGTAACAAACCACGGGGATAGAGGGACAAGAGGCTCTTCATGACAGCCAGGAGCTTCTACTGTTTCTTGCTTTTAAGGTAAATACATTCATTAGAAATCCCATTTTGCCCAGTAACCACCATGCTCTGTCTTTGCAAGGATTTTACAACATCTGATACACTTAAGAGGGTCTCTAGGGCCTCTTCACCTAAGTTGGGATGTCTCAACCCAGCTGCTATGCTCTGCAAGTGAAAGCAATTGGTGGCATAAGTTGTGTGCAAGATAGATAATGAGGACCCTGAGATGTAATTGTTACATGAGATGCAGTTATGCTCACTGGACAGTTAGCAGACCAGATAACTTATTCCCAGGCCTATAGCCCAAAAATAAATCATCTCTATTTTTGTTACTAGTTGAAAAATCAGAATGGCAGAGCTTCCAGAGCTGCTCCCTGAGCCCACGGTTCCTCCTCACAGCCCATCTGCCAGCAGTGCCAGGGCTATCGCAACATATTTTCCTTTCTAGTTCACTGCTTAGCCAGATCTGTCTCATGCTGTTGTTGCTCCAGGGCAAACAAGTCACCAGGGAGGCTGTATCCAATTTACAGTAAATCACAAATCACCACAAGTCAAAACAACAGAGAAAGAGCTTTCCATGTATTGGTTAGAGAAGCGGTGGACTGGACACAGCAGCAAGTGGCACCAGTTACAGCTTCTCATGGGAGAGTTTAGGCTCTACTGCAGCATTTAGAGGCTGATCCAGAGACCAAGGAAATTAATATCTGCAGCCATCCCAGCAACAAGACCAGGTTTTTTATAGAATCTTTAAAAATATTATAGTACAGTTTGGGTTGGAAGGGACCTTAAAGATCATCTAGTTCCAGATGACTAGACACCTCCCACTAGACCAGGTTGCTCAAAGCCCCATCCAACCTGGTCTTGAACACATCCAGTGATGGAGCATCCATAACTTCCCTGGGCAACCTGTGCCAGTGTCTCACCACCCTCACAGTGAAGACCTTCTTCCTCATTTCTCATCTGAATCTCCCCTCTTCCAGTTTGAAGCCATCACCCCTTGTCCTATCGCTACAAGCCCTTGTAAAAAGTCCCTCCCCAGATTTCCTGTAGGACCTCTTCAGACACTGGAAGGCTGCAATAAGGTCTCCCCAGAGCCTTCCTTCTCTTCTCCAGACTGAGCAACCCCTTATCAAAACTAAGTATTTAAAGTTGTCATTTATGATGACAAGCTGCAGCAATGCATTTTCACAAGCACTTTGTCATCTGTGTGGCAAATACAAAGAGCAGTTTAATTTTTGTCCTCATGACTAGGTATCTGATCTCCTTCAGCAACACAAGCCAAAAGGTCAAGAGGAAATAGAGGTTTCTCAACCATCTCTCAAAAAAAACCCAGTACAAATTCATAATAAATTCAGTAGCCAAACTGCACTAGGTAGGAAGGTGACTGTGCAAGTCCACATCCCCCTGAGGTCACAAATCTACAAGCCTCAAAAGGCCAGTTGTCAAAGGAGGGAGCCAGCAAGGCTATGCCTGGTCTTTCTGAGGCTTTTTCTTCCCTTTTAGGTTGCCTGGCTGGAAAAATCAGAACTGAAATCCAGGATCCAGCATCTGAAGGGGGCCTACAGGAAGGCAGGGGAAGGTCTATGCAAAAGGGTTTGTAATGATAGGATAAGGAGCAATGGCTTTAAGCTAGGAAAGAATAGATTGAGACTGGATATTAGAAAAAAGTTCTTTAATATAAGGGTGATTGACCACTGGAATGGGCTGCCCAGAGACGTGGTGGAGGCCCCATACCTGGAGTCATTCAAGGTTGGGCTTGATGGGGCTCTGAGCAACCTGCCCTAGGTAGAGATGCCCCTACTTGTGTAGGGAGGTTGGACCAGATGACCTCTAGAGGTTCCTTCCAGCCTAAAACATTCTATGATTCTAGTTGATGATTTTAATCAAGGTCACCAAGCTCAACAGCCCATAGAACATCCCTTAAACTGCCATTGAGAAGTCTGAGCAGGGAAACTCACTGTGCTCGACCTGGTTGAAGGCCATACATTAACAGATCAAATATCCCCATACTTCCTATCACCTCCCTGCACACTAAAGGACATAGTGGATGAGCGGAGTGCAGAAGAGGGGCTGAGAGCTCCACCAGCCAGGGCTACTGCCAGCACCAGGGCAGCACAACAGTTGGGGTGCTTGGTTGAGAATCACAACTTCTCAGTGGCAGAGCTGTAAGATTTCAGCCCAGAACAGGTATTTGGACAAGGTCACCACACCAATCTCTTCCACTATATTTTAGCAGTTCCCTCTGACTCCTTTGGAAATCCTCATCTAATGCCCTGTACATTTTTGGGTTGTAAGTACTTAGGGATTTATCCTCTTGTAATGCACCCATTTTGTGAATAGGTTAATTGTCCAAAAGTGCTGCACAAAGATCCAACTTCCAGATCAGTATTTAAACCTAATTAGCATAAAACTCCAGGTCTTCTGAGTTCTCATAAGAGAATTTGCATCCCACTGTAGCATTTCCAAGAAACTCTGTACATTTTGGGTTTGATTTTTTTATCGTATGAAAAAAAAGAGGATTCCCTGTAGAAGAAAGCCACCAAGATAACATACCAGCTTGCTTTACATTTGCTGTGAACACTGATTAAGATGCAAGAGCTTGCAAAGACCATGAGTGAAGAGATGTTACTGATAGCTTCATTTTCCAGAGATAAGGTGGCTTAGAGTATTTTATTCTCTTCCTCCCCCAATTTAGATAAAGATGACATATGATAGCATAGAAAGGAAAATAGGGTCATTCTAATTCCTCCACAAAAGGGTAAACATTACCACAGTAATCGCAAGATTGCCTATGACACAAAGGTATAAAATTCAGATGAACTCAAGGAACATGCCTGCCAGCTTGAAGGTGGCACTGGCTCCTCCTGATAGGTGCCAACCCTGCTCTGTCCTAGGAGACAGGCCACAAGACATCATTAGGACTCATGTTAGCTTCTGTAGGTCATGGAGCTCCCATTACTTCCAGAAGAGTTTTAGTTTGTATTGTTTCAAGTCAATTAACTAACAAAACCTAGTGATGCTCACAAAGGTGGGAGAGCACACCTGAGAGGGACCTTCAGAGCTGCAAGTCATCCTTGTTTCTTATAATACTAAAATCACCGGGGTTTTCTAGCAGGAGAGACAAGATTTCTGTGTTGCAATGATGCTTAGCAAGAGCTGAGGCATCTAAAAGCAAAAAGCCCTGATGGCAACATGCCGGCCATGCTGGGCGTTCTACATATTGCAAATGCATCTCACAACTAACAGTCTCTAGAAGTAAACAGAGGAAAGCAAGACTTGTCCACAAAGGTCACCAGTTCTCCTGTATTTTAAGGCTTAGCTGATGCCGTGGCTCTCACTTCAGTGTCCTCTTTTGTGGGCCTGTCAGGAAAGAAACATGGCAGAACTCTCAGATCATAGGTCTACTCACCCTTCCTCGCTCGTCCCACTGGGAGGTGACCCTGGGTGCTGGATCTCCCTCTCAGCACAGCATGCAGAGGCAGGTTGAACGTGCTCAAGGCATTCACTCCGTGGCTGCGTTAGAGCCCTCCACCAGCCAGGCCCACATTGCACCTTGCTTTTCATGCTGGAAGCATTGAAAAACCACCTGCAGACTGCTTGATTGGAAGAGTGATCACAGCTTAATAACAAAATAAGCAGGGATATTGGTTCACACCTAGATGCATGAGTAAGACTAGGCTGGCCCTCATCCAGAAGAGTTGGCAGGGTTTTCTGTAACATAGGCTACATTAGCGCTGAAATGTTTTGAAACACAGGGGAATAGACCATGAGCCAGTCCAATCCGTGAAGATGAGCTACCTAAGTTCTGCTGCTTTTACAGCAGGAGAGGCTGTGTAGGTGTCAGTCTTGAAGCACCAGGTGTTGGGAGCAGGGTAGTCTCATCCCATGCTTCCCCAGTTGCGAGGTTCTCCTTTCTCCCAATGTTTCTCCTTGTCACCCAATGTCATCCACTGCTTTCTCCATCACTCAAGAGGACCACTGTATTTTTTTCAGTGTTCTAAAATGCAGTAGCCTTAGTATTTGACCTAGACTAAGAAAGGATTTCTTGATGTATCCAGCATTTTATACATCTTGCTGTGAAACCTCATACGAGACCTCTGAGAGCCCCTTTAAGATACTCTCCTGCTGCTGCATGTGTGGCTCTTAACAGGTTGGTTGTTCCACTAGTGTCTGATCCTTGAGCTGTCACAGGCTCTGAAGTTTAGGAAAACTGCTTAGAAAACAATAAATAAATCACTGTAACTAGTGAAATTGCTCCTCACTGCACCGCTTCATTCCTTTTGGAAGCTATCTCTGGAAGGAGACTTACATGCTACTTACTGAAGTTGTCAGCAAACAATCTATGATAGAGATGTATACAGTAAGAAGATGGCTTTAAAGAAAGGAAGCTGGGGGGTTTTGTGCAGTTTATATTCAATTTGTCAACTTGAACTTCTTCCCACTTGGATCTCACCATTTCTTCTGTTTCTACTTTACCTTTTTTTCACAGAACCAAGACAGGCATTTACCTTCTTCGCTTATGTAAATGCAATGTCTAGGAGAGACATCTCTACCATAACAACCTCTGCTACAAAACAAAATGCTTCAGGCAAACCAAGGAGATACAGATCTTAATGCTTGAAAAGATGTCATCTACTCCTCCGTCTCCAAGTACAGCAGAAAATGAGAAACCAAGACCAAATCTCTGCCCAACCCAAAACCCTCCCAGGTGGGGCTTCAGCAGGTGTTAAAATTGCTGGGGACAAGTTCTTCCATGGGCTGCCAGCTGCACCCTGCCTGGGAGAAGGACTCAAGGACATTATAGGTGGCCAGCAGCAGTATGGATGCAGAAAGAGGGAAGCAAGGGGGCCCACTCCTGTACACTGTCCAGAAGATAGGCTTAGCCTGCTCCCACCTCACACCCTGTGGGCATCACAGAGCTTCTCCCCGTGACAAAGACCTTCCTCCAGGTCAGGGCTGTTTTCCAAAAACATTAGGTTTGGTTCCTATTTGCTCCTTTTATCCAAAGAAGGAAATAAGCTGCTTGTCACCTTTTTTCCTCCATAGCACTACATGGTGTGTAAACCAAGCTACACAGTGTCTATACTTAGCCCATATCTGGGGCTAAACTACAGCAGGTGCTCTATCACCTGATGACCCTTCCCCAGCCAGGGGAAGGGAGATCAAGAAAAGGAGAGGAAACCCACAGGTTGAAATGAAAATGGATTTAATGAAACAGCCAAACTAACACCAGCACCCATATAAAGTAAACAAAGTCATACTCAACCCAGCAAATGCATGATGGCCACAATAAACTGGAAGGCAGTGCTCAGGGACAAAAGGAGAAGATACCAGAAGAAACCCAAGCAAGAAACTTCCCCTCCCCAGCAAACTGGCCCTTTATACTTCCCCCTTTATACTGACCATGACATTTCTGGTCTGGGATACACCTGGAGCCAATTCAGGTCAGCTGCCCTGGTTGACTCCAAGCTCCTAACACCCTGCAGACCATGGCAGCCTTATGGTTCTGTTCCAGTGAAACCAGGACACACAGCCAGCATCTCATTAAGTAATATGGGATGTTGCAAGAGCTGGAACACCACCAGTGAAATTAAATTCAGGCAATTACAGACTTAATTGAGGCATGACAGGTGTGAGTGAGTATGCCTTCATACTCCAGGCAGGAAAAGCACAGAAGTAGGTAACCCTGGTTCTTCTTGTCTCCCTTCTCACTTTTTTACCAATATCCAGAATTTGCTGCATTTATCTTAGAAATGTGGGGCTCTATGAGCATCTTGTGAAGAAGTTATCAAGTGAATGGCTTCGCTCAGTCCAGTGTGCGTGGTGCTGGGCAACATGCCACCAAGAGCAGGTCACTACAGCCACAGCAATGACAGAGGAGCAGGTCCATATCCTGATTTTTTCTTTAATTCAGGGACAAAGTCACCAACCTGTACAATCAGTGTGCCATAGAAGGGATCTGAATCAGCTCTATGCGTGGCTGGTTGCCCGCCAGGCAAGGCACTGCTTTAAACTCCCATCAATAGGTTGCCCAAAGAGGATTCCTTAGAAATCCTAATTTCTATCAGTGGGTAACGATATTGCTATTATATCTGAGAATTACTGCACTTGATGTATCACAAAGAAAATCATCCACAAGACGCAGCCCTGCCAAGTCTCTGTGTGCGTAAACTGTAATTGCAATCCCTCATCTTCAAGACATGGGGCTGACCCCCTGCAGCATCACCCAGCCCCACCACTGGACCTCTTCCCTTGGTCACACAGCCGTCCGTCCACTCACTACTTCAAGACTTATGGGGCTCCATGTGCAGGGGGATCTGCTGTGACTGATCACGGTGATGGGTACAACCATACAACAAAGTGCTGTGCCTCAAAAGCTGCTTGTCCCAACCCTGCTGTCCTTGACCCAGCCTGAATTCTGCACGGTGGCCAGGGCTGCTGTCACTCTTGAAACCCTCGTGCTCCAGCCCAGGGTTACTTTCCCTCACTCGTGGTTTGTCTATAAATGCTAATAGAGCGATACACTGATTAACCAGTGGACCCAGAGCTTGCCTCCCATGCTGCTGGGCTAGGGCAAGGTCACCCCAAAATCACCTGCACACTGCCCAGTGTGGGGCTGTCTGTTGGGAAGGGAGCCTGTGCTGGTGTGGCAGAAAACCTGGACTTGGGGTTGAATCATCTATGAAGATGCTGAGGGGCTGGAGCATCTCTGTGCTGGGGAAAGGCTGAGAGCCCTGGGGCTGTTCAGCTGGAGAAGAGCAGCCTGAGAGGGGAGCTGA